>QRFJ01000524.1:394809-497362 GCA_006176705.1 Cocos nucifera | reverse complement strand
TTGACCATCAGCTCTTCATGTATTGGACTTCTTTTTAGATACTTAAAATCTCGGGGGTGGCTGTTGTGCTGCATTTTGATCACTCCATGAGAAATTTGGGTGCTGCCTCCACCCTTGATTGTATGTGTTGGAGTAGGGATTGTTTTGTTGCGATCTAAAAAAATTACCAGCATAATTAGCTGTATCAGTTGCTTTAGCAAAAGAATTACATGTCTGGCAATTGCTCGTATCATGTCCTCCTCCACACGATCATAGGTAATGCTCTGAATATGCATAGCTATTTTTTTCAACTTGTTGACTTCGGCTCTAAGGGCTGCAATTTCAGCTAGTAAAGTTGGCACGCAATCTACTCCCTACATAACTGTTGGTCTTTTTGGCATCATGTATTTTGTCTATCACTGATAGCTATTTGATGCCATCTCATCGATCAGATCGAAGGCTTCTTCCTCCATTTTTTGGTTAATGGTTCCTCCTGCTGCTGCATCAATCATAGAACGATTAGTAGGAGATAAACCATTATAAAAAAGTTGGTACTTGAAATCATATAGATAGTTGATGATTTGGACATCTCCTCATCAATTTCTTAAAATGCTCCCAAGCCTCATATAGTGTCTCCATGTCCATCTGCATGAAAGAAGTGATATCATTGCATATCTTGGCAGTCTTGGAAGGTGGAAAGTACTTGGCTAAGAATTTTTGGGTTAGGACATCCCAAATTGTGATAGAACCTGCAGGAAGAGAATGAGGCCAACTTTTAACTTTGTCCCATAAAGAGAAAGGAAATAACCTTAATCTAATAGCATCATCTGACACTCCATTAATTTTAAAAGTATTGTAAAGTTCAAAAAAATTAGAAATATGACATTCGAATCATCATGCACGTGTCCACTGAATTGGATAGTTGATTGAATCATCTAGATCATCATCGATTTTATTTCGAAGTTGTTTGCTCGTACAGGCGGTCTCCTGATGTTCGAAGTTGCATCAGCTATAGATGGTGTGATGTAATCATTTAATGGATGATGTACTGGTTGAATAGCTTCATGCTATCCTTCGATCGCCATATCCAATCCTAGATTGATGTCGTTAGGATCTTCAGCTGCCATGTTTCTTTCTTATTGTAGTCTTCCAATGGTTCTTTCAATTTTTGGATCTAAAGGTAGTAAGTTACTATGTCCAGTACGTGTCATGCACTGAACAAAAACTTTTTTAAAAATAAAATTCTAAAGTAAAGCGAGGATCAAAATTTCAATATTGTTTTAGACACAATCCCCGGCAATGGCGCCAAAAACTTGATGCATGCTGATCTATAGCTATGGCAAGTGCACCAGTCGATCAAGTAATAAAGTGAATGAGTAAAGTATCGTCCCTAGAGGATTGAGAAATAAGTACTGAAAAGCTCTTTTCGATGCTTTATTTAGAAGACCGATTTATGAGAATAAGAAATTAAAGAACAAAATAAAAAAATAATTAAAAATTTTAAGAAAATAGAGAGAGTGTAATTATTAGGATTTTAAACTTAAGAACAATGTGTTACTAAGGCAATCGATTCACCAACTCAGTCAATACAATATTCAGGTTATTAGATTAATTTTATTTTATGTGACGGTAGAGTCTCCTAATTTATTCACTACCCTTTAATCCAGGCATGGCAAAACTATCAATATTTATTAATTATCCTTTGGTTCAGGTGTAATTTAAATAAATATTGATGCATTAAGTTTTATAAAACTCTTTAATTAAAATACGCTGCGTCCAAAGCACACTAAAATTTTTGTATGCATATGAATTCTAATTCGATTCATATTACAAGGTATATAATCAAGAAGAAATAACATAGATGTACTTGATCTGTAACATCTATGTTCATCAGATCAATTAGAAGATGGCCAGTAATCTAAAAGCATTAAGATCAGATTTATATACTCCTCATGAATAAAATTTATAATTAAAAATAAATCACACTGAATATTACATCAAAAGAGTGGCTACACCTTAGTCTTAGTAAAAGAAAATTTAGTTCATGATAACAAGTTCAAAAATAACAAATAAAATAAAAAGTATAAAAAAATTAGATTATTTGATTGCTGAAATTGATTGTCCATCGCTCTTGGTGTGGAGAACTTAGTGAAGAAGAAGAAACTCCTTGATCAATATTCTGATTGTTGGAAGAAAAAATTAAAAATCCTTTTTTTTCTCTCATAAATCTCTCTTCTCTTTCTACCTCTCTCCTCTCTTTCTCTTCTTTTTTTTTTATTTCTCTGACTCTCCTTTTTTTTTCCTCACTCTTCTCTTTTTTTATAGTAACAGTAGGTCCCCTATTTTTATAGACTAAGAGATCGATTTTTCCCCAAAATCTTTTAAAAATTAGGTTTAAAACTCTTAAAACAACTCAAATTAGGATTCTGGATGATTTTGATCATTGGATGTTGATCAAATGGTCCAAAAATTACTTTAAAACCCTTTAAAATATCCTAGATCAAGTCAAAATTTATGCCAGCCATCGGATCAATCGTTGGATTGAATCTAGGCCATCAGATCGCACACAAAGAAGGCTTCTGATCTTAGTTTAATGTCAAGATGAATCTCAGCCGTTGGATCTCGACCGGGAGCTGTAAATGCCGTTCATCAACACATGCGTGTTGACCATTCGATCAAATCCCAGTGAAAGACGCCCGTCAAATCAAACAAAATTCTCAAATTATCCTCTGTAGATCATGTGCGAGCTTGGTATTGCGTGGACCACTGCATTCTTCAGCCAATCGGAGCGCGCTTCTTTATGTGAAATTCTCGAAATGCCCTCAAGTCGGTCCACCATGCACCACGAAAAATGCTGACGTCAGTCTGCTATCAGCACTGCATCAATTGGTCGATTTGCTGGTGCGGTTGAACCGGGCGGTCTACTGAGCCGATTTTTCTGAACCGATTTGAATCGGATCGGGTTTTTTTTTTTTTAAATTCAATTTTAGGCTCATTTGAATTCCGTTTTGTCTGAAATTTATTTCAGCTAAACTAGAAAAATAAGATCTTCATATTGGTGGCCTTCTTTCCTGCGTAAGATTAATAAAAATATCAATTTTTAAAAAAATAGATTAATTTATTTTATAATTTAATACTTTTATTAGTATATTTTTACCACTTATCAGATTAGTCAATGAGTGAACAACTCTTATCTAATGATTCTCTAACCATGGTGCACCTAGACTTAATCTCTAATTCATGAATCTCACCATGTCCGGAATATTGATCCACTCCTTAGTTAAGTCAGACCCATCATTTACATAGATTGGATTTCTGATTGGATCTCTCACTATATCTGAAATATTGAGCCCAATCCATCCTCCAGCCCATAGCATCCAATGTCTAGTTGCATCTTTTTGGTGCAACTGAACCACTGTGACTAGCCAAGAACAATCAACCCCGAGAAGGGTCTGCACATCTACAATGGTGGAAGATCTTAGACTTAATTTTTTCTTAGAAAGATTTGATTTAGGTCTCTTTAAACTTGACTTGACATAGCCATAATCATTATGACTAACCTAGTGGCATGGGTCAGCTCGGATTATTAGCCTCCTTAGATCAAGACTAGATCGACAAATATGGCCAAATAAGCGAGATCGGTAGAAGGGATATGCCATTAACTCGATAAGAATGCATTTGAGTCGAGTAGCTCTCAATTAAAAATAAGTCGATCGTATCTGCCAAACTTATCTTAGACCCCAAATTATTGAGCCAGAAGCAATCGGGTTAGTCTACAATCCAGACTCTAACCACTAAGCCTAATTAGGACTTAACTCGATCGATCACTCACATGACTCGACCTTGACCCAGACTTAATCCTATTAGGCTGGTCAATTTAAGTACTCTTGATCCCACCTAATCAACTCTTGATTCGATTTAATCAATCGCTAGACCTTATTGAGCTACCCAAGTCCGAACCCAATTTTATGAATATATCTTAGATCTAAAAATTTTTAATTTTAAATCTAATATATTTCATAATCTTAATTTTTAATTAAGTTTAGGGTTCATAAATAAAACATGTATATAAAATTCTAGAATTTTAGGATCTAGGATTTTGCAGAAAATAAGTTTTTAATTTTTGATTAAGGACGAACGCGCAGCACCCCTACATACCATATGAACATCCCATCAAATGGAAGGAGAGGGCCTTTAAATCCTACTTCATTCTTATGATTGGACGGTCAAGCAAAATACCTTAATCAAAAACATGATAAATCAATAAAACTAGTTAGATCTACATCATATATCACATATATAAAAAATTGATCTAACTAAAAATATGCTTTGCATATATCTCATGTATTATATCATGCATATTTTTAGATCTAAATTATCTCATAAACATCTAAAAAATAAGATTTAAATTTGATCATATTAAATTAAAATTTATTCTAGATAATTTTGTAGAACTATTCTACAACTAGTCTAAACATGCATCTATCATATCTCATATGAATAAATTAAATAAATTTATTTTTTATTTTATATATCTAATTATAATATTTATAATATTAAAAAATAGTAAATAAATATATTTAAAAATTATAATTAATTAAATTAAAATTATGATTATGCTAGACTATACATAGAATAATTCTATTCCTAGTCTAGTCATGCATCTCATACATCTTAGATCTAGATTATTTAATTTTAATTTTTTAATTTTAGATCTAATCACATCTAATGTGACATCTAAAATCATCTAATTATTAGATTAAAATTATATTAAAATTAGATCTAATGAATTATGGAACCTAGCTCTAATACCAGTTGAAGAAAAAAGCATTATTTTTTGGATCAGATTTGTTCAAATCAAATTGGATCAAGAGAAATATTTTAAAAAAATTTTCTCTAAGATCCTAATTAGATCTGAGATACCTCAGATCTGATCTTATTGATCTAATAATAAAAATAAAATTTAATTTAATTATATCTTTATTTTGGATAATCCAATTACCTTGTGATGATCCCGATGTTTGCCTGAGATTCTGGATGTAGCCATGCAAGCACTTGGCCTCTACTAGTGTCCACTCAGGCAAGATTTGGAGATCTTCTTCTTCTCAATTAATTTTTCAAAAATTAGATCTAAATCTGATCTTGAAGCTTTTCAAAACTACTTTTGAAGAACAGTCGTTGTCTCTTGCAGCAGTGCTGCCTTCTTCCTTTCCTGGCATCTTTCACTTACTTGGATTATACCTTATTCGGGCATAAAAGCCCTTGGGCGTGGAGAGGAGAGAGAGGACCAGAGGGTGGCATGAAGAAGGAGGGAAAGAGGCTATGTGGCATGGGCTAAAGGTAGAAGCATTAAATTCTAAGCACAGATAGGGTTTATATAGACCCTGCTGCGCCATACAGTGCCACATCATCCTAGCCAATCACGGCCCTTTGTACAATCAGATCTAAATCTGATTGATGAAATGACATCATCTGATCCAATCAGATGAGAGACCCTCAAAATCCTCCTAAGGTGGCATCAAGACTGGGTCAAACAAGACTTCTTGGTGCCACACAGTTTAATCCCCTGAAACAACCCTGAAGTCCCATCTGTATGGGACTCCAGCTTAATCCTCATGGGGTGCATGCCTCTCTAGGCATATGCCCTCTTTTTGTCTATATTTTAGTAGGAGGATAAATCCCCAAGTACTCTCCTATGGGTGCATGACACATGGGCAGATGTCTAAGTGTCCAGGGTCAATATTTGACCAATATCCAAAAATAATATTTAGCAGGTGACCAAAAATGGTAGGTATTATTTTAAATTTATCTCATAAATTAAGACAATCCTTTTCTAATCTGGACAAGCTCCAATCAGACCAAGTAAAGATTTCTAAGTGAGTCCAAACATATTTGGCTCAGTTGAGATAAACTTTAATGATTATTAAAGAAGAACATTAGGCTCAATCGTGTGCTAGCATGATTTTCTTGAACCTAATTGAATCTTATTCAAATCAATTGAACTAGGTTAGTCTAATTGATGATATCCAGATCCAAATCCTTATTTGTATGACCCAATTAGGTTAAATTTTGTATGGTAGTGGGATACATCGCAATCTCTATCATCGACATTATCGAAACATCTTTCGATGGATCAAAACTTTTTTGATTCAGACAACTAGTATGATCGATCATCCAAATCATTCTAATTGCTCCCAAAATCCATCAATGACACCTAGCAGCATATGATGGTAACCCATCAGAACTGAGAGCAAATCTCTCGGTGTAGTTACCTATGTGATTAAATTTCTCTATCTTGAGCTCCGACTGGATTAGGATTAAGGTGATCTCATCAAATCCTAATTTCTATCATATGAATTAATCATTCGATTCAAGTCCAATATGAAAAACCTTAATAGAAACTCTTTCTATTATTTCACTCTGCCATGGCCATGGGCTTGTGGACTTGATTCTCATGATCATCATAGGGCTGCTCCTCATCTATCGATGTAAATAGATCTTCTATTGGTGCAATCCAATTCCTACAATGAACATGCTATAGCCAACATACACCTCAGGATTTTGAATAGCTAGGAGACCGAGTTATGGTATAGTCAAACTATAACACACTCAAGGTGAACTATCGATGCACCTTCGATCAAAGAACTAGACACACCACTGCAGCTTTAAGCCAATCATCGATTAGAAGGTAGACTTTCTTATGACTACTTGAGGTGGTCATGCTCAGTGCCCTCATTCTCTAACGAGTACTTATACTCTCACTTCGGTGTCTCTACACCATAAACTTAAGACTAATCTCTCCTAAAGAAGCGATCGTACACCAACCTTTCAGATCAATCACCATCCTTATGATGATCCTATGGTCGAAAGCATTTTATGAGTTAATAATAAAAATTCATGTCTTAAATTTTTAATTCTTAAAAATATGAACTATTATTACCATTAACTCAAAGGATGTATCATAGATACTTTCAGAATACACACTATTGATGCAAAATCTGATCGTTGTCGAAATCAGCTGGAGCGAAGGTTGACAAGATCGCCATTGGGATCTGCAAAATAAAGTTTCATCTCGAGTCGGTGGGGGGTGGCACCGGTGGGACCCTCTGATGATCAAGTCAACTCTGGCCAACATGAATGGAGTGCTCGGAAATGAGTTCCATAGAGCTTAGAGAAGAAGAGGAGAGCTTAGAGCTTAGGGTTAGCATATTTAAAGGATCCTTTTTATAGATGGAGCTTGATGGTAACAGTTGTAGCCGCATGATGGCAGGCCGCTCGAGGTCCGATGGAGTCAGTCCCAGGGGAAGGCACCGTCTGCAGTGCCATCTGCAACGGGTTGATGGTCACAGCCATAGCCGCCTGGTAGCAGGTCGCTATCGCTTACGACAGACTGATGGTAATGACTGCAGCTATCTTGATACTGAGCCGCTCGGGGCTAAATGAAGGATTTAAGGACTTTGATGTGTACCCATTTTGGAGGAGTTCAGACTCCTGAAGAGGAAGCTCAGAAGGAGTTTGACTCCTGTAGGTGTCTGGTTGGAGGTGTGCGAATAAGACTCAGTTGTTGGAAAGTTCCGTAGGAACTCGACCAACCAAAGGGGGTGTCTGGGAGGAGTCCATCTCCTGAAGAAGTCCGACCGAAGGGAAAGCTTGGAGAAAGTTCAACTCCCACAGGCGCCTGACTGGAGGAGCGCGGAGAGAGATCGGCTCTTATGGGAGCCCGACTGAAGCTGGACCGCTGAGGAGCTCGGCCAGGGCACAACCGTTGAGGAGTTTGGCTGGAGGGGGCTCAATGGAAGTTTGGCTCCCGCAGGTGCCTGTCTGGAGGAGTGCGGAGAGAGTTTGGCTCTTGCGGTAGCCTGATTGAAGCTCGACCACTAAGGAGCTCGATCAAGGTGCAACCGTTGAGGAGTTCGGCTAGGATGCAACCGCTGAGGAGTTCGGTCGAAGGGGGCTCGGAGGGAGTTCGGCTCCTGCAGGCACCTGGCTGGAGGAGCACGGAGAGAGTTCGGCTCTTGCGGGAGTCAGACTGAAGCTCGACCAAGGTGCAACTGCTGAGAAGTTTGGCCAGGGTGCAACCGCTGAGGAGTTTGTCGGAGGGGGCTCGGAGGAGTTCGGCTCCCGCAGGCGCCTGGCTGGAGGAGCGTAGAGAGAGTTCGGCTCTTATGGCAGCCCAACTGAAGCTCGGCCACTAAGGAGCTCAACTAGGGTGCAATCGTTGAGGAGTTCGATCGGAGGGGGCTCGGAGGGAGTTCGACCCTGGCCCGATCATGGAGAGTCCGATAGGAGCTCGATCGCTGAGGCTCTTTCGTGGCTATTGGTTGCGTTAGGTTGAGCATCAAATTAGACTTCAGCAGGAGCGGGATTTATCCCCAACAATAGTCCCCCCACTCCCGAGTTCAAAACTCGAAGGAAGGGAGTGCAGAAAAGGCGGCTGCCGAAGTTCTCTTCCAGGCTCCATGCTGGTTCAGGTCAAAGCTCGGGGGGAGATCTCATCTCCAGACAAAGTTGGTGCTGAAATTGAAACTCGGGAGAGATATCATCTCCAGCCGAGGTTGATATGGGTGCTCGAGAGAGATTTGATCTGCAGTCAGGGTTGACGCGGTCGCTCAGGAGAGATCTCATCTCTGGTCGAGGTTGTCTCGATCGCTCGGGCCGAGGTTCTCGGACCCTCGGGAGAGATCTTGTTTCCTACGATCGAGGTTGATGCGAGCGCTCAGGAGAGATCTTATCTCCTACCGAGGTTGATGGAGATCCTATTTTTTGTAGACTTCGGAGCTTGGATTTGGACTTTGCTCGCGTTAGGATGAGGTTCTCCTCCTGCTCCTAACGAGCTGTGGGGGCACCTTCGGACCATCATCCATGCCTTTTCCTCCATCTCGTCTAGGGTGAACGAGGTCTTCGACTTTGCTCGCATTAGGACGAGGTTCACCTCCTATTCCTAACGGACTGTGGGGGCACCTTCGAACTGCTATCCATGCCTCTCCTCCATCTCGTCTAAGGTGAACAAGGCCTTCGACTTTGCTCGCATTAGGACGAGATTCTCCTCCTATTTCTAACGGGCTGTGGGGGCACATTCAGACCATCGTCCATCTTCTTCCATCTCGTCTAAGATGAACGAGGCCTTCGACTTTGCTCGCGTTAGGATGAAATTCTCCTTCTGTTTCTAACAGACTATAGGGGCACATAAGGGCTGTGGTCAGGGCCTCTCCGCCCATCTCGTCTAAAAGAACGAGGCCTTCGACTTTGCTCGCATTAGGACGAGGTTCTCCTTCTGTTCCTAATGGGCTGTGGGGGCACATACGGACCGTTCGTCCGTGCCTCTCCTCCATCTCGTCTAAGGTGAATGAGGCCTTCGACTTTGCTCACGTTAGGACGACGTTCTCCTCCTATTCCTAATGGACTATGGGGGCACATTCGGACCGTCGTCCATCTCCCCCCATCTCGTCTAAGGTGAACGAGGCCTTCGACTTTGCTCGTGTTAGGACGAGGTTCCTCCTTCTGTTCCTAATGGGCTATGGGGGCACATACAAACCGTCGTCCGTGCCTCTCCCCCCATCTCGTCTAGGGTGAACGAGGCCTTCGACTTTGCCTGCGTTAGGATGAGGTTCTCCTCCTATTCCTGATGGGCCACTTTCGCTTGTTTCTTTCCTATCATCACATAGTTTTTGCACACAGAAATGATATTATCGAATGAAAAGAATTTCATCGAGGGGAAGTTATTGGCAGCACATCCCCATTTCAAGGTCATGGGGGCATTGTTCCTCCGGGTTTCCTTGGGCAACAAGGCCTGGGCCGGATGACCTCCTCTATCTCATGCTGGCCTTCACGACCTCCTCTATCTCATGCTAGCCTTCTCAATTTGGAGCAGGCTTCTCTTGACCTTGATGCTAGGAGATGATGAATCGTCGAAGTACCAACCTCCTCCCAGGGGTAACGTTGATGACGCCATGAGGTGGCCGACCTCCTTATCATTTCTGGCTATGGCAGCGCCCTTGGCCGATCTTCTCCTGCTTCAGGGTGGCGTCGAAGAAATTTACCCAGCCGTCACTTTCTGACAAGCTCCTTAATTTCATCTTAGAGCTGAATGTATTCCTCAGTGTTGTGGCCGTGGTCGCGATGGTAAAGGCAGTACTTGCTTCGATCGTACTTGTTTGGGGGAGATCGCACTTCTTCTGATCTTGGTAGCTGGTTCTTAACTTTTGTGAGAGTTTGAGTTCGAGGAGTGTTGCGGGAGGCGTAGTTGTGGAACCTTTCGAAAGGAGGACTTCTTCGTGGAACCAATCTATTGGGGCTTCCTCAATGGTGAGCTCGAGGGGGAGTTCGGCCTCGCTTGCGCTAGGGATGTCGTGAAAGCGGCCGAACTTCATTCCGCCTCCTGTGAAACCTTCTTCGGTGATTGCTTTTTGCCTCTCCGGGGCGTGGTGGCGCATCTTTTATTTTATCGATCGGTCGGTGCCTCGGATCAACAGTCAGTCGATGTTCCATGACCTCGACGTCAATCCTCGGCATGTCCGTAGGGGTCCAGGCGAAGACGTCCGTGTTTCCCCTGAGGAGTGGGGTGAGCCTGAAACACAAAGAATTTGGGGATGTGTTGCCAGTGAATCCCACCAGCGGAGAATTCATAGGCCTCAAGCGGTCATCGGGTAGGGACATTCTTGAGAAGGCATCGTAAAATAATACGTCGGTCGAGCTTCCATTATCCACCAAAATGCGGCGTACATCATAGTCAGCAATGTTCAAAGAAATTACAACCACATCATTATGCGAAAATTGGATCCTCTGGCCGTCCGCCTTGGTAAAGGTCATGGGTTCCGCGGTCCTCCGCCCCTTCACCGGTCCTCCGATCGAAGTCTCCCCAAAATGGTATTGATGACACCGAGAGGTGGTCGATCCTCTTGCTGGTTTCCTCCACTCGATGGTAACGCCCTCAGTCGATCTTCTCGCTCTTCAGGTCATCTCCGTAGGAATCAGCCAAGTCTACCTCGCTTGACGAGCTCTTCGATCTCATCCTGGAGTTGGATGCACTCCTCAGTGTCGTGATCGTGGTCACGATGGTAAAGGCAGAACTTGTTGGGGTTGCGCTTATTGGGATGGGAATGCATTCTCTCCGATCTCGGAAGTCATTCCTTGATCTTCATCAGCACTTAGGCTTTCGGGGTGTTAAGGGAGGCGTAGTCGTGGAATCATCATCGGAGAGAACTTCGATGCTAGGGAGAACTTTGGCATGCCCTTCCGTTGGAGCTTCCCCACCTTCGAGCTTGAGGGGGAGTTCGGGAACGTGGCCAAGCTTCATTCTGCTTTCCTTCTTTGACGGATCTGCCTGACCTGCCGATTCGCCGCTTGCTACTAGCTTCATTGTCTTTAGACTCGAAGGCCTCCTTCGCCCGGGCATAACTTTCAGCCCAAGCTAGCATGTCAACAAAATCCCTAGGATACTTTTTTTTCAGGGAGAACAGCAAGTCATTCTTCTGAAGGCCACCCTTGAGGGTGGTCATGGCAACTAACTGGTTCAGGTTCTAGACCTTCAATATGGTAGTATTAAATCGGATGACATAAGCCCAGATGGGTTCCCCATCCCTCTGCCTAATGGCCATTAAAGAATCCGAACCTCGGCACGGACGTTGACTACTAATGAAGTGAGTCACGAACTGTTGGCTCATCTGGTCAAACGATAAGATGGTACTCCAAAAAAAAAACTTAGAGGGAGTTCGGCTCCTGCAGGCGCCTGACTGGAGGAGCGCGGAGAGAGTTTAGCTCTTGTGGGAGCCCGACTGAAGCTTGGCCACTAAGGAGCTCGATCAGGGTGCAACCGTTGAGAAGTTCGGCCAGGGCGCAACTGCTGAGGAGTTTGGTCGGAGGGGGCTTGGAGGGAGTTTGGCTCCCGTAGGTGTCTGGCTGGAGGAGCGCAGAGAGAGTTCGGCTCTTACGAAAGCCCGACTGAAGCTCGACCACTGAGGAGCTCGGCCAGGGCTCAACCGCTGAGGAGTTCGATCGGAGGGGGCTCGGAGGGAGTTCGGCTCCCGCAGATGCTTGGCTGGAGGAGCGTGGAGAAAGTTCAACTCTTGCGGGAGCCCGACTGAAGCTCGACCACTGAGGAGCTTGGCCAGGGTGCAACCGCTGCGGAGTTCAGTCGGAGGGGGCTCAGAGGGAGTTCGGCCCTAGCCCGACCGTGGAGAGTCCGATAGGAGCTCGGCCGCTGAGGCTCTTCCGTGGCTACCAGTTGCATTAGGCTGAGCATCAAACTAGACTTTGGCAGGAGCGGGGTTTATCCCCAACACACACTGTGATAGAAAATAATTTATTTTATTATTTATAGTCAAAATTATAATTTTACTTTTAGAAGTATATTACAAGTATCAGCCAATCTGACTTTTAGGGCACACATATCTAACACAGAGCCAGTCGTAAGTACTACAATTTCAATTAATATGTTTCTAATTTAGCAATTCTAGAGTTAATATTTATCGTTCAAAATCAATTTTGCATGAGGACTGGTGACTATTTGGATTCTACATCGCGATAGATCATGGTAAGAACTTTAAACTTTATTTACCAATTAAGCTATTAGAGAATTTAATTTTTATATTATAACTGATATATTTTTAAACTGTACAGATACGTTATGCAACGTACGTTGCTAAGAGGTACGGCGATGACCGATATTCTCAGCCACCCTTGACCATGAGGGATGGCTCAATGCCATCATGGGGTGAGTAGGAGCTGGGTCAAAAGATTCGACTATAGCTTCGACCCTCCACCATCTCGATATCCTTTAGTATCCTCATAAGCCTCGACATCCCAGACATGGAGCGATGCGCACATGGAGGAGGTCGTGCAGAGGCTTCTAAGCCAGTGACCTCAAAGTCTCCTGGATGCCATCTGCGACATAGTCATGGAGTTTCTTCGGGATTTGTAGCTGCACAACATTACAACAAAATTAATTTTGTGTAACACAAATATTTTATCATAAATAATAAATTTTCATCATTAATAATTATAAGCAATAAAATTTTTATTGCTAATTTTTTATCACAAAAAATGAGGTCATAGATAATAATTAGTGATAAAAATAAATTTCATTGCTAATTTTTCATCACACAAAATGAGGTCGCAGATAATAATTAGTGACAAAAATATCATTTTCATTGTTAATAATTTTTTTTATGATGAAAAATTTTTGTTAGAAATTTTTTTTGTTCATTAAATTATCTATGATGAAATTATTTATGATGAAAAAAAAATTTCATCATAAATAATATTTTTCCTAAAAAAATTTCATTATAAATAATAATTATCTATGATGAAAATTATTTTCATCATAAATAATTTTTTATTTATGATGGATAATTTCTCATCATAAATAATTTTTTTATTTGTGATGGATTATTTTCATCATAGATAATAATTATTTACAACAAGAAAATATCCATCATAAATAATTTCATCATAAATTAATTTTTTTAAAAAAAATTATAAAATTTTTTTTTTTATATTTTTAATATTAATTTTTATAATTTATAAAAATTAAAATAAAAAATTCATAAATAAATTTTATCATTTCATCCATAAATAAATTTTATTATTTTATTATATAAAAATATAAATATAAAAAATATTTTTTTATAAATATAAAATATTTAAAATAAAAATAAAAATATACAAAAATAGGCCACCAATCGTTAAGCACCGGTAGTATCTAGAGAAGAAGAATAGGTCGAAGAAGAAGGAGAGCGCTCAGAGAAGCTAAAATTGGCCTGCTGCGGTCTTATCATCTACATCATTTGCTCCATATATACCATCCACTTCATCATCTACGTCTAGAATAACTGGTACTCATCGATGCATGCAGTCAATTCCGCAGCCCGCTGTCAATTCTCAGTAGCCTATCTCTATATCTCCACTAGCCGAACATCACAGGCAGCATGGATGTCAGCCCTAGACGGACATGAAGATATAGGAGCTCTGATCTCATATCCTAGCCTTCTAACATAACATGGTCTCATACCAAGCATCCGATCACAGATCTCATCATCTATGGGTGTGGTTGAGTTCTCTAGGATACGTTGGGATCTAATGTCTATCATACAATCTTGAAAATTAAATTTATAGCTATTTTAAGTTTATACTGAAAATCAAAATACAAATGAAAGAATAATTAAAAAAAATTACATAAAGCTCCTGGCTCTCCATCGTACCCATCAAAGGCTATGCATGGCACATTTTTGCCCTTTTTTATTTTTAAAATAGTTCATATTTTCTTTTTTTAATTTAAAATTTTGGTCGAGCTATTTGCGATGGATTATATGTGATGGAATATTTCCATGCAAATAATGTTTATTTACGATGAAAACTTTGTTAATAATTCCATCATAAATAACATTTATTTATGATGGAAATAAGATTTCCATCGCTAATAAACATTATTTGCAACGAAAATAATCAGTCACAAATAATTCATCCTTTTATTTTTTAAAAAATAATTATTTATGGTAGTTTATTTATGATAAAACTTTTTCATCATAAATAATCGATTATTAGCAATGGAAATTGGATTTCCATCGCTAATAATTGATTATTTATGATGAAAATAATCCATCATAAATAATCCATCTTTTTAATTTTTAACATAATTTATTTATGGTAGTTTATTAGCAACGAAACTTTTTCATCATAAATAATTAATTATTAGCCATGGAAATTGGATTTCCATTGCAAACAATCGATTATTTATGATGAAAATAATCCATCATAAATAATCCATCATTTTAATTTTTTAAATAATTTATTTATGATAGTTTATTAGTGATAAAACTTTTTTGTTGTAAATAATCAATTATTAGTGATAGAAATTAAATTTCCATTGTTAATAATCAATTATTTACAATGAAAATAATTCATCATAAATAATCCATCTTTTTAATTTTTTAAAATAATTTACTTATGGTAGTTTATTTATGATGAAATTTTTTATCATAAATAATCAATTATTAGTAATAAAAAATAAATTTTCATCATTAATAATTAATTATTTATGACAAAAATAATCCATCATAAATAATCCACCTTTTTAATTTTTTAAATGATTTATTTATGGTAGTTTATTAGCAACAAAACTTTTTCATCATAAATAATTAATTATTTATGATGAAAATTATATTTTCGTTGCTACTACTCAATTATTTATGATAAAAATATTCCATCATAAATGATCCTCCTTTTAAATTTTTTAAAATAATTTATTTATGATAGTTTATTGGTGATAAAATTTTTTCATCATAAATAATAGATTATTTATGACAAAAATTATATTTTCATTACTAATAATTAATTATTTATGATAAAAATTTTTGTCATCATAAATAATTATTATTAGCGATGCAAAAAAATTTCTATCGCTAATATCTTTATTTGCAACAAAAAAATTTTCATCGCAAATAAATCCATCGCAAGAGTAGATTTCTTGTAGTGCGATCAGCTGGACTCATCATCTCAGCCATCACATCAAATAATTATATTATTAAATTATTTTAATTATTTTAAATTTTTACTTTTAGAAGCTTTATATTTTTGGGTTTGAGTCTGGGAAGGAGATCTAGGAGCTAAAAATTCAATCTAATCATTTAATCGATGGACTAGAGGTGTTTATAATTCTGTATCATCAAATAAAATATGTAAAAATAATCTATTCAATAATTAAAAGAGTACATCGAAAGATATGCCTGCATATCAAAAGATACATCTGCGTATTAAAACTTACTAATATTATTTTATTTTTATTATTATAGGAAGCTGGGACATCCAGCTCTCATCTCCCAGCTATTGAAGAAGAGCAGGAGGAGGAGGTGGACGATGATGAGGATCGGATCTAATTTTTATATATTATATTTATTTGATATTACTTATAAAAAAATTATATAATTTTTATTTTTAATATAATATAATTAGTTTTTAATTTTTGATTATCATATTATTTTTAGATTTTAATTATAATATGTATTAAGAACCATAATTCATTATGATTAATTAAAATAGATTTTAAAAAATATTACTATTAATTTTTTAAAAAAATAAAATTAACTATTACCATCGGTATTAGAGACGATATTAGACACTAAAATATCATTGCTAATATTTTTTAAAATAACATCTTTCCTCATAGTCATTCTTGCTCCTCTTTTCTTAATAATAAAGTTTGCCAAGACTTCATTCTCCCTATTGCTCATCATTCCATGTCTAAAATTCTAACATAAATCAATTTTCATAACTGAGCAACAATAAAAGGTTAAAAAAAAATTATCTATTCTTGTTTAATTAAATAGGACCTAACTTAATGTGATCTTACTATTTACTTTAAGTTCCACCCATGATCAATCTTATTGCTCTAATATCATAAAATATCATATCCTAAATTTGAGACATAACACTGCCATGCTACCAAGAGGCACCACCCTTGATAACATGAAGCCAACATTCAACAGGGCAAAAGATCTATCATAGATAAAATATAAGAAAGAGGTTCAATTCCACTCATTCATTAAATAATTAAACCAAAATTGGTTCAAATAATATAAATCTAAAATCAAATACTAAAATTCATGACTTAAAAATTCATAAATAATTAACTACAAATCCATAATCAATCAAGAAACTAAATCTAGCTATAAAATTTTCAAGCTTGCTAGCGCAACTTCAAGCCTAGATCATTATCCATTCCTAACCTTATTCCTCTATAAAAGAAAAAGAAGAATAAAGATGTATAAGCTATACTAGCTCAGTAAGTAAAACCTATACTTTCTTACTGGATCAAACATAAATTTTTTTATAATAATATAATATTTAAAAAATAATAAATATTATAAAAATAAAGTATTTCATAGAGCATATAATAAAATGAATCATAAAGATAATCATGTATGCATAAATCATGAATATTTCATAAATAAAATTTATAAGTTATTCTTTTTATGCGTTCATATCATGTTTCAAAATATTGCTTATAATTATTTATGCTACGATCACTTTATAATCATGATAAAGTTGTCATCATAATCAATAAGTTTTATAATTCGTATTCGTTACCAACTTTATACCCGTTAGCTGAGGGCTATTTGTTAATTGACCCTACTTCTATGAGACTGTAATAGCTATCTAAGAGACTTTAAAAATATATCTTTTTCTTAAAACATACGTATATATAGATGAAAAAAATAATAAAAATTATAATAAGATTTATACTTCATAAACATGCTATTTTCATCAAAAACATTCATGGAACCGCTTTTCATAGCAAAACATAACTTTTCATATTGCATATGTCCTTTATTTTATGAAAAACATAAATTCATCAATGGAGAACTACATGCATGGAAAATTTGATAATTTGAAAAGCAATAAGTAGTGTAAGATGTACTTACCTTATCCACCTTTAGGATTCACTAAGTGAATCTACCAATCCTATTTAACATATTAAAAGCATAAGAATAAATTATGTTTCTAGTCTTTGAACTACGTGGAGTTTTCTTAAAAGATTTCTAAACTATAAAAAGCTAAAGTTTAGTCCCTATACTTTCCGAACTATTTTAATATGGTCCTTTCCTCAGGTTCTAATTACTCTCTCACTAAAAATCCTAGTTAGTTATAACAAATGCTTACGTGGCTAAAAACGTCTGACAAAGATGACATGGTATAGATGGCGTGGCATATGAGTGATGATGTGGCATAATGGATGAAAATTTTTATTTTGTTGACATAACATGGTGATGACGCGGCATCAACTATGGAATTTATTCCAAAAGTATCCAATTATTGACTGACTCATGAGCATCATAGGTGATATGGCATAGATGATGTGGTACATGGATGATGATGTGGCATCTGCTGTGAAATTTTTTTTGAAAGTCTCCAATCACCAAGTGACACATCAACACCCATATATGATGTGGCACATGGGTGATGACATGGCATCTATTATGAAATTTTTCTGAATATGTCCAATCACTGAATGACACATCAGCACCCATATGCCACATCCTCACCCACATGCCACATCCTCACCCACGTCACATCATTAATTATCCATATACCATAAATTATATTTTTCATCCTCTAAGTTTCATAAATGTTCTTATATGGTCCTAATACTTTAAAAATTCTCTAATTAGATCCTTGATTTTTAAGTATGATTTAGTTTAACCTTTCTGACATGATAGTTGATAAGGTGATGATTCTAATTATAGACAAGTCATTAGATGCATTTAAAAAGCCAAAAAAGATAGCGATATTCAAAATAGAGAGATTGGGTACAAACCCAGAGATGGTCTTAAAGCAGATTAGGTTCAGAGATCTAAAGACCATTATTATGAATGTAGTGGCAATAAAAGAAATGTATGTAGGATCGGTGTTCGATCTCAATTTCACAATTACCAAGCTCGTTGCCGCTGCCAATTTTCTTCTTGAAAAGTAATAGGTTAATAATCATGGACTATACAATTAAGGATCTCAAGTATTTGCTCTAATTGAAGTAGAATAAGTCCTCTAATTAGAATCTAAGCCATTGCTTTCTAGTTTAAAAAATCTCTAATTAGGTTCCTTAATTTTCAAATATGATTTAATTTAAACTAATATGATATCGATAGTTAAAACTAATATAAAGAGGTAATACATGAAGGATGCAATGCAGGGTTTGCAGTGTTACTTTCAAAAAAAAAAATTTTAAAATAGCAAAGATGTAGCTGAAGAAGTAATTAATCTAATTAATTACCTATTGATTATATCAGAATATTAAACCTTACACTAAGGATCTAAATATAATATGCATGCATTTATATAGATCTGAAAATAAAACTATGTAGCAAACTATTTACTATATCTATATTTTTATAACACAATATCTTTTCATGGGTAGCTAATCACTGCAATCTGAATCCACCAAATAATACTCTAATATCACACCATAGCTGCATATGTGTCCGACCTCTATGGTTGATCTACATGAAGCTCCTGATCCCGATCAGTCCCACTGGAGTGCTATTTCCTCGACGGAACCTTCAATGGTTGATCATGATCGATCCAATCGATCATCTACTTTTTGATTTTTTGGATACTCTAAAAAATCAAAACTCATTCTTTGGAGGATGATGAGATGGTGTACAAAGTTTGGTGGCAATCCGATGCTCACAACACTCGATCTCTCGATCCAAACCCAGATTCCCAAATCTTGGATTTCACTCGGCCCAAAAATCCTGATGCACTAAAAATCCTCTCACGCCCTCTCTATGTGGAGTTTTTCCATGAAATAAGTTTTTATAGAAATATAACTTTCAAATCTATAAATCCTATTGAGATCATATCTAAAAATTGAATATCCTTAGAGATGAAAATCAAAAGAGAATAGAGGCATGAAGGAAAAATAAAGTACTATAGGACCCTACTCACCTTCACTCTAGGATTTTTTTCACCCAAAACCAATGTCCAATCACTTTCAAATTTTTACCATAGAATGATAGCTCCTTTTTCTTCATGAATAAAAATCCTCATAATTTATTGTATGAAAAATAAGTGAAAATGCCATGTTGAGTGGATAGGTTAAGATTGGTTGAACTAGTTTCAACCAACTTCTAGTATTTGAATTCAAATGCAAGCCTATCCAATTCCAATGCCCGTACCACCTATTTCACACATAGAAGGACTTTCCTTTTGTGTGCATGCCTATTTTTTAGAAAAAATTAGCGACCAAAAAGAGAGAAGGGCATGGAGATAAGGATAAGAGGGAGAGAGAGGTTTCAACCAAACCAACCTCTATGAATTCAAAATTCAAAAAAGAAATTTGAACTGGTCCAACACTTGACCAGGTCAAAGAGAGAAAGAAAGGGGCTACAAATTTCTTCTCTTCATGAGAGAAACTTATGTAAAAAATAAAGGTGGGCATGGACAAGGTAGAAAAGTCAAACATGAGGTGGCGCATGGGAACGTTTGAATTCAAATAGGATTTAAATTAGTCCTAGTTGATTTCAACCAAACCAAATTAATTCAAAATCAACTAGCCCAGATTAAACCCAATCAAATTAGGCTTAACCCAACCTATTTAATTTTTAATTAAATTAAAAATTAATTTAGTCTAGTTCTTAATCAAATCAAGATCAAATCTCCTATAGTGATTAGGTCAACTCATGACCTAATCGGATCAAACCCAATCGAATCCAATTCGATTAAACTTGATCAAATCCTCATCACTCAATCAAATTAAGCTAATCAATAATCAAATTGCTATTTAATCCTCCAATAAATATAGTCTCAATCGGGTGGGAGTCTAGGCAATAAAGTTCCATCACTATGAAACTCTCAAAGAGTCCCACTCCATAGGTTTTACCCCTTTAGATGGGTCAACCAATGTCCATACATCATTAACTTTCATGGACTCAATTTCAAATTTCATGATCTCAAAACATTTCTCAGAGTTGGATTTCTACATTGCATCCATGTAGGTGATCGGATCCTCATCGTTCTCATCGAGTTTGATAGGATCCCTATCCCAGACCAAGAAACCATAGTATCTATTCGATTGATGTGGTACTCTACCAGATCACCTTAAGGGTGCATCTACAATGGGTTTTGATTCTGATCTAATCAAATTCAGCTCAGATTCAACAACTTATGTCTATTCTTTCACCTATCGAACTTCATCAAGTTCGACCTTAGAGGTATTAGTTCCTTCACCAAGGAACTTCTTTTCTAAAAAGATTGTCTTAAAGTTGATAAATACTTTTTGCTCATCAGCAAGATAGAAGTAATATCCTTTCATTTCTTTTAGATAATCTATAAAACTCTACTTATTAGACCTAGGTCCAAGCTTGTCTATCATTAAATATTTGACATAAGCCAGACACCTTCAAATCCTAAGGTGTGAGAGCACTGGCTTACATCCTGTCCATATCTCATATGATATTTTATTAATAGATTTACTTAGAATTCTATTTAAAATGTAACAAGCTAACTCGAGCACATATTCCTATAGAAAGATTAACAGACCAACAAACCCCATCATGGATCGAACCATGTCCAATAGGATCTGATTCCTCCTTTCAGACATACCATTATATTATGGTATTTCAGAAGGGGTCCATTGGGAGAGAATTTTATTCTTTCCTAGATATGTCAGAAACTCATTGAAAAGGTACTCATCCCCTCAGTCAGATCGAAGAGTTTTAATATTCTTTTCAATTTGCTTTTCTACCTAATTTTGAAATAGTTTGAACATTTCAAATGACTTTGACTTATGCTTCATTAAATAGATATATCCATACCTCGATAGGTCGTCTGTGAAGGTTATGAAGTAGAAATATTCATCTCTGACACTTGAGTTCATGGGTCCACATACATCTAAATGTACTAGACTCAAGAGTTCAATGGCTCATTTACCTTTTTCAGTAAAAGATGACTTGGTCATCTTACCAAGAAAATATGACTCATAGGTCAGAAGTGATTCACAATCACTAATCTCAAAAATTTCTTCTTGAGCTAATCTATTTATTCTATTCTTGTTAATATGACCCAGCCTATAGTGCTAAAGGTTGACTTCGGACACATCACTAATTCTAGAGCATTTATTAGAGGATTGAACCACTTTAATAGGCATAATTAATAAATAAATATCATTATTCAATTATTCAATAAAAATTATAACACCATTCAAAATGATATTACAAAAAAAAAATTATTGATATTTCAAAATCATTCATGGTCAAAAGACCTACAGAAATGACATTCAATAAGAAAGTTAGACAAAAATGACATTCATTAAGAATAACTTTATTTGAATTGATTACAAGGTTCATGATTTCTAAAACTAGAATTGGAACTTATCATCCATCTTCAACGTTCAGGAATATCTCATCTTGATCAAATCTCTCACTGACCTGCAAGCCCTATATAGAATTATAAATATGATAAGGGTTTTCAGTATCTAATACCTAGGTAGTAGAATCAAATAAAAAAAAATTACAAGATTTTATCATATAATTATGTTGCCCAGCAACCACTTGCTTCTTCCTTGGCTTGTTCGGGTCTAGCGAGGCAATGTACAGAGGATAGTTCCTCTTTCATGGCCCTTGCTTTTTATAGAAGAAGCACTCCGTCTGGCTTTAGTCAGGCTTGCGCTTCTTGGTCTAATCCTGTGCAGTCATCCCAGCACATGACTTCACATTCTTATTTTTCTTCTTCTTGTTCTTCTTCCCTTTCTTAAAAGATTGATGACCAAAAGAAGACCCTCCCACTACCTTCACCATTTTCTTATGGAGTTGGTGATCTTTCTTAAAATTCTGCAGCAACCCCAACAAGCCGTGGTAGTTAACTGCAGGCTTTGTCATTCTAAAATGAGTCAGAAAAAGAGAAAGAACTTGGACAAGAAATTAAGGATCACATTCTTACTGAGTTACTCGTGTAAGAGAAAGCTCAGCTTGCTAAGGTGCTCAATCATCTTGATCATGTATAATACATGATCGATGACTAAGGTCTCATCCCTCATCCGAGCATTGAAAATGGCATAACTTATTTTGTACCTTCCAACATCATCAGGTATGCCAAAGGAGTCGTTCAATATTTGAAGCATCTTTTGTGGCTGGGTATTTTCGAACCTATGGCTAAACTCATCATTCATTGCTGCCAGCATTATGCACCGAACGGTGGTGTGATCATTGAGCCACTTCTGATAAGTATCTCATACCGCTCCTGGAGCTGACTCCTCGATGCTGGATCTGTTACAATATAAAGAATCCACTCATACTCTGGAATGATTTTCAACTTATGATACTAGCTATTGAAGTTGGATCCCATTAATTTGTCATTATCTAACAATGATCGGAGCGACAGGTTAGTGGCCATTTCTACATAAAAAGAAAAATCAAATCTAATTAGTATATGAATCAATTATCCTAAAGACTTAGACTTTAGTCTAAAGGTTCTTCCATTATTTTATATGAATTAGTAGCCTCTACCTCCAATTCGAGGAATCACTTTAATTTCTTAGTGGATACTAGAATCCATATAGACTACACACGAGTCCAACTTTGGTTGGTCAACCTATGTGCATCTATGGATAGATTCAAAATTAATTGTTTCTCTAAATAACTTCTAGTAATATTAATTTTGCTCTAGAGATCTAATCAGTAGGCTTTGGCCTCCACTGAAAAAGTCCGATTAGATCCAACCATTAACCTGACCATATTTGATTTTATCTAACCAATAAATGATCAGCCCGACTTTGGTCGGCCAACCTAACCACCATCAGAAAGACTTAACCAAATTATCATTTGATGAATGATAATTTCATTAGTCAATAATCACTAGACCTTTGGGCCTCCAATAATCATTACACTAGTGAATCCATTATCATTCAACTTAATGGGAGGCTATGATTTAGTTATCTATATACCTATTTTATTTTTAAGGATCAAATAATTTTAGAGGATTTAATTAACATATTTTAAGAAGAGGAAGAAATACAGCAAGCCAATTTTGATCCTCCCACAGACTTTACAAAGTTAGATTAAAAAGGATCTAATCTAAGTTGGCATTAGGAGCACCTAAATCAGTCAGACTAATTTACCTAATTGACATGGATGAGCCTAAATCATCAAGTGGTTTAATTAAAATCTAATTCACCAGAATGGCCAAGTGAGATCAGTGGAAGGGATATACCATTAACTCATCAAAGACCGAATCAATGCAAGTAACTCCCAATTAAAAACCATTGGTCAAACTATCAGACTTACCTTAGACACCATTCGATAAATTAGTTTTAATTTGATCAACCTAATAATTATGGGTTCGACCGCATAGCCACGAATCAAGTCTATTTGGTCCTTGTTAAAGGCATGAACTTGACCAACTACAACTATTGTAATTGATTCTATAGAGTCTTTGACCTAATCTAAATTAATATTTAATTAGATTTGATCAATTACTCTAAATTTATCTATTCTTTAACTAACCTTAGGTCTAACCCAATTAATGGATCTAATTCAACTAACCTAATAACCCACATTTTATGATTGATGACTTGGAGTCTTAATTCACAATTCTAGATACTAAATCATTATACTTAATTTTATTTAAGTTTATAGACTGAGGGTTAGGGTTCAAAATTTTGAAAATATTTTTTAAAATTTTGAAAGATTCTTTACAATTTAGCATTATTCACTAATTAAGTCGACTCACTTCAAAATTAAATCGGCTCAATTCACAAATAATACTAGTTGTAGGATTTAATCTAAAACTATGTACACTACATAATACTAATTCATGAATCAAACTTTAGATCCTATCTAAACATGCATTCATGATCAAAAATTAGATTAAAGTCTTAGTT
The DNA here is from genome assembly GCA_006176705.1 of Cocos nucifera. Classification (NCBI taxonomy): domain Eukaryota; kingdom Viridiplantae; phylum Streptophyta; class Magnoliopsida; order Arecales; family Arecaceae; genus Cocos; species Cocos nucifera. The sequence goes on along the minus strand of QRFJ01000524.1, from coordinate 473,016 downwards.
AATCATATCATAAAAATATTAGATCAGATCTAAGATTTTATGATTAACGATTTAGATCAGTAATATATCAGGACAACCTTTTCACTATAGGGGGTAAATCCTACAGCAGGATAACCTTCAGTCCATGCGATCTTGATTTTAATTTTTAGATCTAATTAATTAGATTATTAGATTAATATTTAGATTAAATCTAAATTATCAATCTAAATATGCAAGCGTATCATGTTTAGCAAACCTTGCTCTCATACCATTTGAAGGATGCAGTGCAGGGTTTGCAGTATTACTTTCGAAAAAAAATTTTAAAAATAGCAAAGATGCAGTGAAAAAAATAATTAATCTAATTAATTATCTATTAATCATATCAAAATATTAAATTCTATACTAAGAATCTAAATATAATATACGTACATTCATATAGATCTGAAAATAAAACTATACAGCAAACTATTTACTAACATCTATGTTTCAGAATACAATACCTTTTCATGGATAGCTGATCACCATAATCTAAATCCATCAGATAATACTCTAGTATCACACCATAGCCACATATATGTCCGACCTCTACGATTGATCCACATGGAGCTCCTGGCCTCAATCAGCCCCATTGGAGTGCTAGCTCTTCGACGGGGCCTTCAATGGCTGATCAGATCGATCATCTACTTTCTAATTTTTTGGATGCTCCAAAAGATTAGAACTCATTTTTTTAGAGGATGATGAGATGGTGTACAAAGTTTGGTGGCAATCCGATGCTCACAGCACTCGACCTCTCCACCCGAACCTAGATTCCCAAATCTTGGGTTTCACCCAACCCAAAAATCCTGATGCATTGAAAACCCTCTCACGCCCTCTCTGTGTGGAGCTTTTCTATAAAAAAAGTTTTCATAGAAAGATAACCTTCAAATAAATAAACTCTATTTAGATTATATCTAGAAATTAGGTGTCTTTAGAGATGAAAATCAGAAGAGAATAGAGGCATGAAGGAAAAATAAAGTGCTATAGGACCCTACTCACCTTTACTCTAGGATTTTTTTTTGTCCAAAACTAATTCCCAATCACTTTAAATTTTTTACCATAGAATGGTAACCCATTTGGCTTCATGTATAAAAATCCTCATAATTTATTGCATGAAAAATAAGTGAAAATGCCATGTGGAGTGGATAGATTAATATTGGTTGAACTAGTTTCAACCAACTTCTAGTATTTGAATTCAAATGCAAGCCTATCCAATTCTGATGCCCATACCACCTATTTCACATGCAGAAGGACTTTCCTTCTGCATGCATGCCCATTTTTTAGAAAAAATTGGTGACCAAAATGAGAGAAGGGCATGGAGATAAGGATAAGAGGGAGAGAGAGGTTTCAACCAAACCAACCTCTATGAATTCAAAATTCAAAAAAAATTTGAACTGGTCCAACACTTGACCAAGTCAAAGAGAGAAAGAAAGGGGGAACAAATTCCTTCTCTTCATGAGAGAAACTTATGTAAAAAATAAAGGTGGGCGTGGGCAAGGTAGAAAAGTCAAACATGAGGTGGTGCATGGGGAGGTTTGAATTCAAACAGGGTTTGAATTAGTCTAAGTTGGTTTCAACCAAACCAAATTAATTTAAAACCAACTAGATCAGATTAAATTTAATCAAATTAGGCTTAATCCAATCTATTTAATTTCTAATCAAATTAGAAATTAATTTGATTCAACTTCTGATCAAATTAGGATCAAATCTCCTACAGCGATTAGGTCAACTCATGATCTAATCGGATCAAACCCAATCGAATTCAATTTGATTAAACTTAATCGAATTATCATCACTCAATCAAATTAAGCTAATCAATAATTAAATTGCTAATTAATTCTTCAATAAACATAGAGCTCCAATCGGATGGGAGTCTGGGCAATAGAGTCCCATCACTATGAAACTCTCAAAGAGTTCCACTCCAGTGGGACTCACGAACCCAATGTCCCAAATGAATGGTACTCATGATCATAGAGTTTCAGACCAGTAAGACTCTTGATCAAAGAGTCTCAGATGAGTGGGACTCAGAGTCTCAGTCCATCAAGACTCTAAATCAGCCATCAGATCAGCTAGTAACTCCTATTATGTGTGACCCCATAGGTTCAAATCCTAAGCCGATAGTACAAAAATTAATCTTTTATACCAATTGATGTGACCATCTAGTAATAGTATCCAATATTTGGATAGATCAAATTTATCGTAATACAACATCAACGAACCTATAGAATATGATTACCGTATAATTTATCTCTATGACCTCTATGTAATAGATGACTCAGGATTAGATTGTCTATCCTAGTAAATACATCCATGTTGTATCTCAAAGTAATTAGTTCTATGACTCCTCACTAAGACTATCCTGATCAAGGCTTTGGTAAATTAAAATATAATTGAACACAGCTCCTAAAATTAGGAGTAGTCAATTCCATCTTGATACATGCACCGACTCCTCAAGTACTTGACTACGCCCAAAAATCTTCCATCACTGAATTAAAAATTCAGATAGTCCGACACTAAAATATAGTAAATTGCTTGGAAGTGATCATGATGATCTCAGGTTAGAGGGACACTTATATCCATATTCCATTAAAGCTAATCTTGATAGGAGAAAAACTCTGAAGTTGGTCACGTTCAGTATATATGTACCTATACATCTTACTTGCATGCCATAGCAATGTCTCAACACTTCTTGATTATGAGGACAACCAACCTATATGGCACACAATAATCTATACTCGATAAACATTATCGTCCTAAGTAACAACGTATCTTTTGGTCATGAATAATTTAAGGACTAAATGATAAATCTTTCTTTATCGAATCTAGATAGTTCTAAAAACTTCATCACAACATAGAAGTTCAATAGAAAACAACAAAATTTATGATAAAAAAATATCAAAATAATTTTATTAATTTATAATTCATATATAATTATAAATTTATAGCCCAACCATCAATAGGCTGATGATTGGCTTTGGGACATATTTTCAATAATACATAAACTTAAAATAAGAAAAATTATATTGATAATATATTATTATGTTGTCGATTCTATCCATCTTTAATCATACTCTTAACCAATCCTCCTTTTCCTCCTATCTTGTATTAGAATAGACATAAATATATATGTTAAAAAAATATTCATCATTATGACTCATATATAACATGCTATCATATGCATGTAATAAACATAAATATATACATGGAAAACATAGAGAGTTTGACGTGAATCTAAGAAGAATGAAAAGCAAAAGAAGATAAATAAAAGAAAAAATTCTTATTTTTGATTCATTTATTCTCTTGACTAGCCTATACTACTCCTATCGAAGTAAACATCTGAGATCCGTAGTTGTATAGTCCATGATTACCGATATATTCTTTTTCAAAAAAAAAAATTCGATAGTGGTAGTGAGCTCAGCATTAGTGAAATTGAGAATGTCGAGATCACATACTTTTTCGTTGTTACCACTATGTTCACAATAATGGTCTTCATATCCTCAAACTTGATCTACTTTGAGACCATCTCCAAATCTGGACCCAACCTTCTTGTTTTGAATATTGCCATCATTTTTGGCTTTTTAAATGCATCCAATGACTCGTCCTGCATCAAAATCCTCACCTTCTCTGCCATTATGCTGGAAAGGTTAAATTAAATCATGCTTGAAAATCAAAAGACCTAATTAGATATTTTTTTAATATATAAGGACTATATAAAAATATTTGTAAAACTTGAAGGATGAAAATATAATTTATGGTATATAGATGATGATATGGCATGGATGATGATGTGGCATATGGATAATGATGTGATATGTGGGTGCTGATGTGTCACTCGATGCTTGGACATTTTTGAAAAAAATTCTATAATAGATGCCACATCACCTGTAAGTGCTGACATGTTACTTGGTGATTGGACATTTTCAAAAAAAAATGATAGCATATACCACATCATCACCTATGTGCCACATCACCTATGGGTGCTAACATGTCACTAATGATTAGACACTTTAAAGAAAATTTCATGGCAGATGTCATGTCAACATCCATGTGCCACATCACGTATTCCACATCACCGATAAGTATTGCATCACTTTATGGTTGGATGCTTTCGAAAAAAAATTTCATAATAGATACCACGTCATCACCTATGCCACATCAATAAAATAAAAATTTTCATCCATTATACCATATTATCACTCATATGTCACATCATCTATGCCATATCATTTTCATTAGATGTTTTTTACCACGTAAGCACCAAATATCGCCAACTAGGATTTTCGATGAGAGAAAATAATCAAAATCCAGGTAAAAGACTATATTAAGATAACTCAAAAGGTATAGGGACTAAACTTTAGTTTTTTGTAGTTTATGGACCTTTGAAGAAAATCCAACTTAGTTCAAAGACCAAAAATATAATTTACCTAAAATATAATCAATTTCTTATTCAAGAATTTAATAAAATTAAATAATATGAGGAGGAGACCATTGACATCTAGATAATCAGTCCAATAGAATGGATGGATCAGATCTAAATGACTCAATCAAAGAATCAGAATGTATGGACTCGATCAAGGCCAAAAGTCATTTAATAAGGATCATCAACAATAGATTTCAAAGGCACTCTTCATGGTAGCAATTGGTCTAACAAGCTGCTTATGCACCATGACGGTCCCAGGCCTCTTTAGGTCAATTCAGATCGATTACAAGGGAATAGGACTTTGAATTGGGTCCTTAGTTAGCTTAGAGAGAGAAAGAGGATAGAGAGACATGAGAAAGAGGAGAGAGACAAGTTCTTTCTTTTCTTTTTTTTTTTTTTTTGTACCTTTAATTCTTTCTTCTTTCTTGGAAAATAGGGGAAGAAGTTTTCATCATTTTTTTTTTGGTTGTGGTCGTGGTTTGGCAGCATGATTGGAGATCCAATAGTGGATGGCAATGTATGGTTGGTGGTGGGCAGTAGTGGATGGCCAGTAGTAGGCAGCCAACCAGTAAGAAATTAATGGAAAAACATGTAAAAATAGGGGATCCATTCTTTCTCTTGGGTCTTTTGATAATTGGCTGCTCACCAATGGCCATGACCTCATTGGGATAGGCAGTAGGGAGGTCAGGTAACCTGACCAGGGCTTTGTATCAAAAGGTGGTAGCGTTAGTGGTCGAATAGAAGGAAAAAAATGCTAAAAATTAGGGGATTCGATATTAGTCTTCTTTGATCAATTTTCAATGAAACTAACAACCAACGATAGTACCTAAGGTCATGGGAAGAAGAGGAGGGGAGAGAAAAGGTGAGATCCACCTTACCTTGGGCTCCAGCCATGTCTTCAATCTCAAAGCACAAGCATGGGACAAGGCACAAATCAAATAAAGGAAAGGGAGAAAGGAGGACTATGTTGTGGTGGAGAGCTAGCCTTGGAGGGACATGGGTTCCATTTTATGGAGAGTCATAGGGTTCTAGTTGCCCTAGGACTCGAGCTTCATCATAGATTCATTGGAGAGGGGAAGAAGACTCCTTTCAAGAGTCTTCTTTCTTCCTATTGCACTAGTCCAGCTAAGTTAGGCCAATCGGGCCAAGTTTTGGTCAGGCCGATCAAGTGGATCGAGCCCTAACCATGCATCAAGCCTTTACAAAAGATAATCACTAACTTGCATGAGAGAGTGTGTGTGTGTAATTGAGAACAAAGAGAACATTGGAGTGAGTGAGAGTTTTAAGATGAGAAAATAAGAGAGAGAGAGAGAGAGATTAAGGTTCCATGAAAAGCTTTTCTCCTATCCCATATTTTCAAATTTTTCATACAATAGCATCTAAACCTATTTAAAGCAAGCCCTAATCAATAAAAGGAAAAAAATTTCTCCAAAATACTACAAAATAATGATTGACCTAGTGATTAAAAAGAGAAGATAGGATGCAGGATGGGACATATAATTCCCTATGAGGGTAAGGGCCCTCACTCTCCCCTCTCTTTGTCTAGCATTTTTTCATTGCTAGTATAATGATGAACCCCATATCTTACTAAATAGGTGAAGTGATAATAACTTAAGTTGCCATGTCGCAATGCTATTCCAACATAAGATTAGATAATCTAATATGCAAACCAATCTAATCAGGTAGCTTGTCTACAAATGAACTAGTTTAACTTGAATTTTGTGGAATGTATGCCACCTTTATTAGGTAGCTTGTCTACAATTGAATTAGTCTAATTTGAGTTTTGTCAAATGTATGCTGTCCTTTGATGGCAAACTTGATTCATGCCAACCTTAATTAAAAGACATGCCAACAAGACTACCATTTTCTGGTGCATTTAAAATTTGAATTTGAATTTCAAATAATAGTCATTGATAGCAGGTTTGATTCACACAATTACAAGATAAGCCAATATAACTATCATTTTAGATGCGTTTTTGGAGATTTTTAGAGTATGAGAATAGTAGTCACACTTTGCCATCATTGTATTGTATTATATTTATAGACTCATGATTAATAATGAAAATTTTGATCTAATTGATTTGTGTTTTGATTATAAAATTCAAAATTTAAATTCATAGAAATAGTAATTGTTGGTGCAGAAATCCATCTTCGCCGGAGGTCGCCAGAGTCGAGGCTGCTGAGGTCACCGTCGGGGACCTACAAAACGAAGTCCCATCCAGAACCGGTGGGGGGTGGCTCCGGCAGGACCCTCCGACGGTCAAGTTAGTTTCCAGCCAACAGGAATGGAGTGCTCAGAATGAGTTCCGGAGCTTAGAGATGAGGAGGAGAGCTTAGAGAGTCGAGAGTTCAGAGAGCTTAGCCTTAGCATGTTGGGAGGGTCCTTTATATAGTGGAGCGTGATGGTGATAACTGCAGTCGCGTGCTGGTGGGCCGCTCGAGGTTCAGCAGAGACAGTCTCATGGGATGGTGCCGTGTGCGGCGGATTGAGGGTGACAGCCATCGCCGCCTGACAGTGGGTCGCTATCGCCTACGACGGACTGACTGATGGTGATGGCTGTAGAGCTTGTCGAATGAAGGGTTGAAAGCCTTTGTCGTGTGCCCATTTCGGAGGAGTTCGGGCTCCTGAAGAGAAAGATAGGAGGGAGTTCGGCTCCCATAGGCGCCTGGCTGGAGGTATGCAGCTAAGGCTCGTCCGCTGAAGAGTTCGGCTGCTGAGAATCTGAAGCTCGGCCATTTGGAGGTTCGGCCGACTGTTGGACTTTGGCTGAGGCTTGGACACTTGAGAGTTCGGTAGGAGCTCGATCGGCCGAAGTTCGGTGAGGGCGACCGCTGAGAAGTTCGACCGAGTGACGACTGCTGAGGAGCTCGAGCTCCTGAGCGACGACCACTTGGGGATTCCGCTAAAGCCCGTCCGCTGAGGAGTTCGGCCGTTGAGAGGACTTCATTGAAGCTCGACCGCTTGGAGTCGGTCCGAAGGAGTTCGGCCATGGGGAGTCCGAAGGAGTTCGGCCGCCCAGGAAGTTCGGTCTCGACGCTGGGAGTCCGAAAGAAGCTCGGGAGCTGACCAGTTTGGCCTGCTGGAAGAAGCTCGACCGCTGGGAGTTCGGCTGAAGCCCGTCTGCTGAAGCTCTTCCGTGGCTACTGGTTACATTAGGCTGAGCGTCGGGCCGGGCTTCGGCAGGAGCGGGATTTATCCCCAACAGTAATCATGTTGGCATATCCCATGATTGTATGAATTAAACCTACTATCAATGGCTAATGTTTGAAATTCAAATTCAAATTTGAAATATACCAAAGATCCTAATTATGTTAGTGTATCTTGTGATTATATGAATCAAACCAACTATCAATGGCCATTGTTTGAAATTCAAAATCAAATTTAAAATGCACTAGAAATGGCAATCATATTTGTATATATTGTGATTGAGGCTAGTATAAGTCAAGTCTGCTATCATCCTTTGTAATAAATTACAAACATCTTTTATGCAATCTAGGTGGAAAAATACCTAGCATTCTTGAGATGATTCCATGCAAATAATTTAGGTAGATTCTTTTACAATGACTTTGCACTACCTTACAACCTCTTCAATGATCTCAAGTATGCAAATACAATATCAAACATGTTACTGACTGGGCTATAGACCACATTTGGAAGGATAGCTCATAAAGGGGTAAATAATTATAACTAAATAATATTATATTTTTATTTTGAGTAATTTGAAATTAGAAAAAATTACAACGACACTCAAACTTTTCTCCATTCGCACTTTGATCCTAAAAATTTAAAATGTTGCAAATAGACCCCAAAAGTTTAAAACTATTGCAAAGAGACCCAGCCATCTATTTGTAGTTTAACAATGTTAACGGAAAAGAGAAAATGATTAAAATGCCCATCAATTTGTATTTAATGGTTAACGAAACACAAAATCCGAGATTAGTAAATTATTAATTAAAAAAGCAAAAAAAAATGGCACTTGTGACTTAAAGATCAAAATAATAGGAGAAAAATGAAAGCTGTAAACAAGATGTGATCTTTAGCAACAAGCATGCTCCAAATCCATAGCATGAGGAGATCAGATCTCAAATCCAAGTGAGAATGAGAAAAAAACAAGAGCAGCAGATCAAAGGAGAAGTAGAAGCAAATGAACCTAGGCAGAGCTTTCTTTTTTCTATGCTCTCGTGATCTCTTTCTTCTTTCCTTCTTCATTCTTACTCTCTTTTTCTTTAGAAAGAAAGAAAAATTGTGTTCTTTCCTTCTTTCTTCTTTCCATTTTAGATTTTTGTCTAGTGAGGAAAATTGTGTTCTCTTTAGCAACCCATTGCACATCAACCTTGTTCTGCATGGAGGTCATGTACTTGCCAATGTAGTTGACGCACTCACTAGGCACCACGTTGAACAACAATGTTGTTTAGCTTTATATTCATTCACCAGCTCTCACAATAATTTTTTAGGCTGATTCCCACATGATGATGATCTCTTTTCTTGGCTATATAGCTTTTGTGGTGTCCCACCCATGTATTGGGACCTGTAACAAATAAAGAGAGGAAGAGAAAGGAGAGTCCAACTAGGACTCAACCTCCACACTTTAAAAACGGGTGACATGGACCTATGGTAGGATGAGGAGAGTGATTGCTTGTCATTGTAGCAACAAATAAAAATTAAAACTAATCTTACTAAAATTAGGATAGTGGTGAGTCGTGTGTCGATTTTCTTAAAAACTGAAGGTTGAGTTACGTTCAATTTTAATTAAAAAAAATTAAAATTTTAAATTAATCTATAAAGCAAAATTTTAAAGTAGTAAATTAAAGAGAATTAATATAAATTTAGTAAATTAAAATAAAAAAGATCAATAATAATTAATTAAGATTTAATAATTAATTTAAGATAAGAAGAAAAGTTATCTAGGATTTTAGTTCTATCTTTCAATATTCAAGTTTATAATTAATTCATGTAATCTTTCTATTGTCAACATGCAATCTTATAAAATGTATGTTCTTTTGATCTGATTCTATTATAACATATTCTACTGAGTATAGATCATATCTAACATAATCATGATCCATCTCATAGACATAGACTATTTAGATCATGAAATCAAAGAACATAAATATAAATCATATTAATTTATTCCTATAATTCATTCTAATCTGAGCATAGACCATATCTTTCTATGATCATGATCTATCTTCTAAGGTATAAATTATAAGAAATTAACTATTAAAGCATGAATCTTACAATTTATCCTAACTTGAGTATAGGCCATATTTTTTCGTGATCATGATCTGTCTCTTTAGTTAAATTATAAGAAATTTAATATTAAATATAAATAAGAAAGGCATGTAAAAGATAAAAAAATTTTATTGCCCAATAAAAAGAAAGATAGGGTTCAAATTACAAACTCTCATGATTAGAAGACTTTCCCTACTCTCCTAGACATGAGATCTCTAGCCATACATGGTATTGATCTTGCTAGCTTTTGGCATATTTGAATCTCCCAAATAAAAAAAAAAAAAGAAAAAGAAAGAAAGAAGTAAGAAGAAAGAAGAAGGGAGGAAAGGAGAAGAGAAGGGAGAGGAAGAGAGAAAAAGCTTCTAAGAGGGGTTCTATATCAGTCTGTGGCATAGGAAGGAGGATTAAATAAAGAAAATTTGGGGTTTTTGGCTCCTTACCAAAGTCTAATCTGAGTTTGGCTCGAACTGCATCTTGCTAGAGCTCCCTGGCCGTCAGATTGAAATCAAATGAGTTCAAAATCCATCAAAATCTCAAGATCAGTGCCTAGATCATTTTTGGGCCATTGGATTTTAGCTTGGAGCGACGTCGACCATTAGATCGTGCTAAAATAAAGCCTGGGAAATCTTGTTTAAAATCGAAACTCTTGATAGATGTTGGATCAAAATCTAGGAGAGATCTAACCATCGAATCAAAGCCAAGAATGTTTGGGACCATTAGATGGCGCCTAAAGAGAGAGCTGAGTCCTGAATCAATCTGGAATTGCCTCCCACCATTGGATCCTGATAGGCTACAATGAGAGCAGTCTGATTGCACTTTACTGTGCTTGTAGACTGCGTGGATCGAGCGTAATGAAGACCTAGACCAATCAAAGCTCGCCGCATCGGACAAAATGATGAAAAAGCCCTACTGAGCTATGTGGGATTTTCTGTGGACCCTTTAAAGGTCCACACCTACTGACTCAACCATCGGTCCATCATGGACCGCATGATTTCTGGACGTCAGGGCTAAAGGGAATTGGGCCATAAGCGTTGGGCTAGCCTGTGCTATGGGCTGGGCTGAAGGCATTCAGGCTGGGGTTGGTCGTTGGTGGACTAGGCTGGCTCGCGCAGTGGTCGGGCCAGTTTAGCTCGATCGATAGGTTCAACTGGCCAATTTTTTTTCTTTTTTTAACTTTCAACCTTTGTAATTTTTCTAATTTAGTTTCAATTTTTGTCAAATTTGATTTATTTGAATCAAAAAATTAAATTCTTCACATTGATCAGCTTATTTCTAGCAAAACATTAATAAAAATATTAATTTTTTAAAATAAATATTAATAAATATATAATTTAATGCTTTCATTCATAATTTTATGATGGTTATCTTACCTTCCAACTTGAGTTTTACTTATCCTCAAGTAAAAAAAGAAAAATTAGAAACATGCACCAACTCGATAAGACATAAAAGTTTCTTCAAATCATCCTAAACTCAGTTGATACTTGGTTAGAGATTTAATAGATACATTATCGGATTATTAATTCTATTCTAAATAGTGGTTAAGTAAAGAACATAAAATTTTAGAGGCTTTTTTTTATCAATTTTCTATCTTTATTTTTTAAATCCTCTATCTTTAGTATGGACTAGAGTTTTTTTTTTTAACAGTTGGTGCAATATTTTAACTCCTTAAGCTTTCTATCTGATCTTTGTTGCGAGCTTTGAACCAATGACTTTCAAATCAATTGGCTTTAGGGCATTAGGTGTATAACACCCCTCGGACTTACTGACTCGAGTCAAATTAGCTACAGATCAAAACTAACTATATAACAAGCTTCCTTACACTGCCCATTTTTTGATGTGAATAACATTGCTTACTTAGGTAACGAGATCCGGTTACTCAGTGGAAGATCAATGTTTAGAACTTACTTTTTATTTTTTTTTCTTTCATCTTTTTTTCATTAATTTATTTCACTCATACCCATACAAAATAGATTCTTTATTGAATATAGGCTAGAAGAAGGTTTTAGAATTACTCAAAAATTTATTCTATTTTAGACCTGATCATTTATTGAGTTTTTTTAATAATTTGGTCCTTAGTATCTCAAAAATTCTCTAGATCATTAATCAATCATCAATTAAAATATCTAAAAAACTTTAAATTAGGATGAAATTTGATACATAAAACTAATTTTCACCATACTTAAGGATTTTAAATATTTTATTTATCCTTCCCCCTCAACTTAATATCCATTATCCTCAATGAAGGAAAGAAATAAAGTGTGATAAATGATAAGATAAATAAAAAAAAAGTTCACTTGGATTAATATATTTCTAGCATCGGCCTGGGTTTTAATCATTTTTCATTCTGCATGGGTCTGTAATTCTTCCCCTAACTTAATCCTGAAAGAAAGATATACTAAAAATTAAAAAAAATGCAAAAGCAAAAGCTGGGTTGCCTCCCAGTAAATGCTAAGTTTAACGTCTTCAACCGAATTCTACAAAAGAGTTTTAGGTATAATTAATTTTAGTGCATCCTTCAAAGTTCCAAAAAGATAAGGCCAACCAGGTCTAGTCAACATGGCAGTAAAACATTCATGGAATGCTTTTCGATGATTAGACTTAGCCCTGATCAAGAAAGTATTCAAAGCAAGCATGCTATACCAAAATTTAAAATTATTATAGTTTTTAGGATGATCAAGAAGGTATTGTGTTTGATGGGCCAAAATCAGGGGTGATGGTTTAGGAATTTCTTTAATTATAACCTATTCTACCATGATCCCTTTTTCAGGTCTAATATATCTTAGCCTTAACTCTTCCTAATCTAAATCATGGCACTTTTTCTAAATTAATTTTAAATCTACCTTCGTATATTATTTTAATATTATTGATAGATTTTGAAGGCTATCCTCAATTAAAAGTAGTGCCGAATACAAAAAAATCAGACTTAAAATCGTTATCCCTCATTTCAGTAATATCCCATCCTATAATTTTTTTATATGCTTTTAGAATACTTATAAGTTGGTTTTTCTTGGTAGGTATCACTAGTAGGATGTCAGTAGGTGCATCAGAAAGTGGCTTTGATTCTAAATCAATTGATGATTCTAACAAGAAAGCTATTGGTAGACTAGGTAGTGGCTCAAGTTTTTCAATCCAAAGTGAAGTAGTTTTAAGGTAGGGTGTATCTACTTGGTCGTTAACTTCTATATTATACCCATCTTCATTAAAATCATCCACATCATAATGAGCCAAATAGGGATTTAATAAATTTTGGGGAAGAATTATGGGTGAAGCTTTCTCTAGTATATTATTCACTTATGATTCTTGGAAAGTCTCTAGTAATTTCATCATCTCATTAATTAGTGCTCCTTTCCCATTAAAAGGATTGGGTGATTCTAGGGCACTTAAGAATAGATCCATAGGTAAGTAAGGTGATGAAATTAATTCATTCCAACATTCTGGTTCTTTTCTATACATTTTTGCCTCAGTTATATGGTCTAATAGGATCTTTTTAATTGTACAAGATTGTTCTATCACCATATTACTTTCTAGAGTTTTAATTGATTATTCAAGAAAAGCTTCTAAAATATTAAAATTTTTAGCTATGTATGGTTTCTCAGGATCACTCTCAGACTAACTGAGCAATTCTCTTTTCTCCTGTTGATTGAATATAAGTGCTTGCTTCTCTAGTTCTTTATAGTTTTGTTTACATGAGTGAAAGGTCTATTGGACAATCTAATTGATGAGTTCTAACTTATTTAATGCTTGCTGAATCCTCTCTTCAGAAGTTGACACATTGTTATTTGAAGAAGATTGATATTGTAGGTAGGGCATATCATAATGTACATTAATGAAAGTGGATCTTTGTGGCACCAGGGTAATCACTGGTTGTGATTGCCATGAAAAATCTGGTCGAGCCCCCCAGCTTGGATTATAAGTATTAAAGTATTGATTATTTTCTAATCTATAGGCCATTTGGGTTTGATCTTGATAAACTTACTTATACATATATTCAAAAAATTGATATGGACATTTACTTGCATAATGGATGGGGCTCGAATATATTACACAAACATATTATGCAAGAAGAAAAAATAGATATGAAGAGTGTCTAATAGCTATTAGACTATCTAATCTATGGGACAGCTCATCCACTCTACTCTCAAGATCCATCTCAGATTATTCTAATTATTTAAATATGTGCAATCAAAAAATTTTAGATCAGAGCAATCCTCTTTTAATTATTATTTATTTAATTTTATTTTTAAAAAAAAAAAAAGAGAGAATTCTAAAGATACGAGCCTACAAGATCCTAGATCTAGAGATGATAGAGGAGAGTATTTTAATTAGGGTTGGAGTTATAACAGTAAACAAGTTAAGCAAGCATGAACTCTTTATCCTAGGATTAACCTGGATCTAGATAGCTTCTAACTACCAAGGTCACCTTCAAGCCCTCTAAGTAAAGAATCGCCACTTAATTGGCTAGATAAGCGTAAGATCGATGGGAGTCCCCCCATTGCTTTCTTTAGAAAGATCGATGGGAGTCCCCCCATTGCTTTCTTTAGACATCAATTGTCTTGACCAGATAAGCTAATAGAATCAATTAAGTAACTACCTTCCTTCGGAACATAATCCATGAACCACTTATCTTAAATACCAATTAAACTGACTAACTCTAATTCAATCTAACTCTTAGGGTTCATTGTTCTAATGAGCTCGAATATCCTTAAAGGCCATCATTTAATTAATTTTAAGAACTATGATTTAGGTCAATGCAATATAAAGGATGGTCATTTATGGGCTAAGAAAAGATGATCAAATTTTCACCTTATCTTATTTAATAGGTTGCACCCTTAAAGTATATTATGAATATGCAATGCAAACAAAACAAGGTGTCCAAACATATTAAATTTTTTTTAAGGTTTAATTAGTTTCTCTATATTAAATAAGTATTATGAGGTATATTTTTTTTTATAAATTAGATTATTTAAAGAAAAAAATAGATTTTAATTAAATTAACTATATTAATTATGTTAGATTTTATTTAAATTTATTTAGAGAATCTAACTGATCATTATCGTAGGTGATCAAAAATAAAACCTAACTCACTATATAGATAGGATGAGTCGAGATCATATTCACAGAGATCATGTTAATTATATTTAAATAATAAATTAAAAGTAAGATTAGGATTAATTAAAAATTAATTAATTAAAAGACTACTTAAATTAGTTAAGAAAGTAAATAAATAGCAAATTAATTAAAAGAGGAGTTGCAAGTATGAAGATGGATTCTTAGAATTTTGATTGATCACTTATTTGATAGTTGGTATTCTTTTTAATATGCTTTAATTGATATCTAATCAATAAAGATATAACCTATCATTGAAAGCACAGCTTATATCCTTAGATCATAGTTCGTTTCTTAAAGTTATAGGCAAGTCTAAATTAATTTAGATATAATACCAAAAATTAATCTAAATATAATCTATTCCAAGAGCACAAACCATACCCATAGATCACAGCTCATTCCAAGGATAATAAACTATTCTAGATTAATTATAAGAAAATAAAGACATAAAAATATTATAACTAAAAATAGTCTTTATTAAAAATTAAAAAGAAATATAAAAGATAGAAAATAAAAAATACCATCAGAATAAGATCATAATGATCTCCTAAGAAAGAGATGATCAATCAGACTTTGGGGAGCTTGTCGCTGATATCTTCATCCTAGAGTCTTGCTGAAGAACCTGGGCAGCAGCTGGTTGAAGGAATTCGCAGTAGAAGAGGAACTTTTGATGAAAATGTAGGCTTTTATGGTTTGTTAAAGAAAGAAAGAAGAAAGAAGGAAGGAAGAAGAAACAAGGGTTTGTAGAGAATTAGAGAGAGAGAGAGAGAGCTTGATGTTGGTGAAAGAAAGGCTTTGGAAGGCTTTAGAGAAGCTTCAAAGGGCTTTCCAGAGCTTATAGGGGCTTTAGAGAGGTTTTTATGGAGAGAAAAGGAGAGAAATTGGATTGAAATTTGAGAAAAACTAAAAAAATAGAGTCTAGATTGGATTCTACTGCCTATGGTAATTTTCTGCCATTGGATCGAGTTCAAA
The DNA here is from genome assembly GCA_006176705.1 of Cocos nucifera. Lineage (NCBI taxonomy): Eukaryota > Viridiplantae > Streptophyta > Magnoliopsida > Arecales > Arecaceae > Cocos > Cocos nucifera. The sequence continues at coordinate 457,270 of QRFJ01000524.1, read as the reverse complement.
CGGTCCAAATTTGATCAAAATTGGCCACTTGTAGCTTAAACAGGGTCTGGATTAATTCCTAGCCATCCAATTAAGCTTAGGATTAAATTTGGATCGTCAGATGGGCACCTGATCTCCTTAATCAAGTCAAAATCAATTTCTGGCCATTGGATCTTGATCGGCTCGAATTTAAGCCATTGGATTGTGCAAAACACTACTGGATGCCTTTGAATCAAACCAAGATTTGATGATGACCGTCAGATTTGAGGTTGGATGAATGGCTGTCATCTGATCGTGCAAGTACTATGCCATTGGACTGCATGGACCAAGTGCATGGAAGACCTAGGCCAATCGTCGCACGCCGTCTGCTGCAAAATTATCTTTTTACCCCTATGAGCCATGATGGATTTTTGGTAAATCTCTTAAGGGTCTACGTCTGCCACGCGATGCTCCTTGATTCACCGCACCTGCTGAGCTGGCTGGTCTGTGTCAGAATCTGTGGATTGGTCAGTTGGTCTACCGTGCACCGATGGGCCTAATGGACCGAATTTTGGGGCTTTATATTTTTTTCATTTTTTCTTTATTTTTTTCTTCAAAACTCCATTCTGGGTCCAATTTAAGTTCGATGCTTCAAATTTATTTTGTTGCGACCCATAAATCGAGCTCTTTTCATCCATAATCTTTTTTTTACAAAAGATAAAATAAAAATATTAATTTTTAAGAATAAATATAAATTAATTAATAAATTAATATTTTTATAAATATATTTTATATATTTATCACATCTCCCAATTTGAACTTTGCTCGTCCTCGAGTAAAGCAAATAAATTAGCAATATATACTAACTCAGCCTTAAATTAAAAGTTAGGTTTAGACACTCCTAAAGATAGCTAATATCCGATCAAACCACTAAAGAGGTACATCATCAGATTATCAATTCGACCCAATTAGTGGTTTGAGTGTTAGCCATAAAAATTTTTAGAGATCTTCTTTTGCTAACTCCCCACTTTATTCTTTAAATTCTCTAACTTGATGTGAGCTGGGTTTATTATCTTTCTTGCAATTTAGTCCCCTTATTATCCACTTTTCTTCTTCTTTTTTCTCTTTTTTTTTTTTAGATTCTTGCATCCCCATCTTTTGACATGAACCACAATGCTTACTTAGGCGAAAGGGCTTGGTTACTCAATGAGATAATGCTAAACCTCTTTTTAATTCATATTGCCCATCTTTTTATGCGAACCACAATGCTTACTTAGATGAAAAGGCCCAGTTACTCAGTGCAAATTGATGTGTGTTTTTTTTGGATGACTTTTGCATATTTTGACCTTTCCACCCAACTCCCATGAAGTAGATTCTTTATTTAGATTAGTAAGAAAAGGATTCTAGAATCACTTTTAAAATTTGATCTGGTCTAAACCCTACTATTCATTGAATTTTCTTAATACTTTATTCCTTAGTATCTCTAAAATTTTCTAGATCATTAATCACTTATTGATTAGGATACCTAATTAACTTTTAATCAAAATAAAGTTTTGGGTACATAAAGCTATTTTTTTTCAAATCATACTTGAGGACTCACAAGTTTTAAAGTTAGTTATTCCCCCACCCCCCCCCCCAACTTAACTTTTCATTATTCTCAATGGAAGAAAAGAAAAACAAAAAATATTTATCGAGGGGTACCACCAGGTTTATTATTTGCAAGTTCTTCAGTATACTCCATCAAGTTCATACAGGATGTTTTGATGATATGCTCCCTCTAACTTAGGCCTGATTATCTTTATTGAGTTCCTACAAAAATGAAAATGAAAAGCAAACTAGGAATCTGGAAAATAAGATGATGGATTGCCTTCCAACAAGCACTAAGTTTAATGTCTTTGGCCAGACCAGGCTAAAAAGTTATAGTGGTTCATAGATTGGTTCAACTAGATCCATAGATTCGATTTGCTCTCCATCCTTTATACCATCCATATAAGGTTTGATCCATTGGCCATTAACCTTAAAAGTATTTTCTTATTTTGGATCTCTAAGTTCTACAGCTCCATGAAAAAAAAACTTAGGTCACAATGAATGGTTCGTCCCAACATGAGTGAAGTTTTTCAAGGAATAGTCTTAACCTAGAATTAAAAAGCCATACTTTTAGTTTGGTTCAAATGTTTTCCTTGAGATGATCTTATCATGGTAAGCCTTGGTTCGAGCCTTATAAATTTTAGCGCTTTTGTATGCCTCGTTACGTAACTCTTTGTAAAATGCCTATTTGTAAATTAATATGATCTTATTTAAATGACTTCGTTGATAATCATTATATGCCTCTTGATTTTTAAAAAAAGAACCAACTTCTAGGATTGAAGGGAATAGGACTTTTATTTTATAGATCTCAAGTAACTCATCTGCTCTCTTCTTTCTTATGTTTATCTCATTTAAATTGGAACCAGCATCAACACTAGTTTCGGGCTCAGGTTCTTCTATGTAGTTAGCTTCAGTACTAATCTTTTCTTCAATATTTTTATTTTGGCTAGCATCAGTACTAGCCTTTCTCACCTGATCTTAATATGATTCCATAAGAATCCTATAACTCTTAAGTTTAGGAATTACTTTGGCATTCTCTAATTAGAAATTCTTAGGTGGGACATTAGATTGATAATTAAATTCAGATGGTTGGTGGACAATGGATGGATTGTTTATAAGATTCGGTTGGCTCGATAATTAACCTAGTTTTCTCCTCATATTAGACTCAGCTAATTATCCTATTTGGACCTCTAGCCTAGCGATGGATTCTTATTGAGTTATAGTTAATTATTGAAGTTGATTAAATCTATCATCAGCTAGATTGGTCTATTAAGGAGGTGGGTATGATAGCTGATTATAATATGATGGTTGGATAAACTGACTAGGCTGACCACTATTATAGACATATTTTGATATTGGATTTGAGCCTGAGTCTGTTAGAATATCCAAAAAAAATTAGAGTGGTTCCTTCAATCTAAATTATATGCATTTAAAAAAGGATCATTAATCAGCTTGAAGTAGTCTTGAGCAGCTTGAACTTATTCTTGGATATAGAGTGGAAATTATGCAGCCATGAAACATTCGCTCACATAACAGGTTGGGCTAGCGCAGATTGAATAAATCTCTGATAATTAGAAGATAATGTGAATTGTGCAGGAGATTGTTGACCTAGCGTTAGGAGTTGATCTAACTTCTAAGCAAAAAGGTTCATTTTGTTTATTAGATTTGAATCAACCTTAGGACTAGATTCTAAATATTTAAATTTATGGATCCCTACCCAGGTTTGGTAGAAAGATAACAAAGCATGGTTAATTAAGTTTTCACTCAGGATTTTAAATAAGGTATAGGCTTCATCCTTACTTTTATTCATGAATGCACCTCTACAAGATGCATCTATCAATTATCTAAATCGATCTTCTAAATTCTTATAGAAAGCTTGAACTATTTGCCACTTAGATAGACCATAGTGTGGGTATTTTCTAATAAGTTTCTTAAGTCTCTTTCATGACTCATGAATTTGTTCTCCTGAAAGTTGAGCAAATTCAGTGACAGCTCGTCTCATGGTATTGGTTCGGCTTATGGGATAAATTTCTTTAAGAAATTTACTTTATAATTCAGTCCAAGTTTTAATTGATCTTTCTATTATGCCAAGCCAGTACTTGGCTTTATTTTTTAATAAAAAAGAGAATAAAATTAGTCTAAAGATATCCTCAGTTAAATTTTGAATTCTCATCGTAGAGCAGATTTCTAAAAACTTATCCAGATGCTTATAAGGATCTTCATTAGTATTCCTATAAAAGAATGAGAGCATCTGAATTATGGTCGGCTTGATCTCATAGTAAATAACATGGATATCAGATAACTGAATATAAGTTGATGGATTATAGATGGAAGAAATAAAATATTTCTTCATCTGCCTAAGTGGATCTCTAAAACTTTCAACCATTTGGTTATTAAGTTTAATATGGTTCAGCCATTTAATTTTTATGATTGGGTTCAACTAGGTCAGATAAAGTGATTTTCTACCATATATATACTAGTGCAATCCTAATATGTGATCCAAAACTTTTTTTATTATTTATTTATTTTTTATTATTTTATTAAAAAAATATAATTTTTTATAATTTTTATATTATTATTTTATTTTTTATATTTTTTAAATTTTTTATTATTTTTTTATTTATTTTTTTTATAATTTTTATTTATTTAATTTTTTTAATAATTTTTATTTAATTATTAATTTTTATTATTTTTAATTTATTTTAATTTATTTTAATTTATTTAATTTATTTTTTTTTTGAAAGAGAAGAGGGGAAAAGGAAAAAAAAGAGAGAAGAGTTCTGAAGAAAAAATCCTAAGGAGTTCTAAAGCTAAGAAGAGAGAGAAGATTAGGTTTAATTAGATTTGATGTTGTAAATAGCAATCAAGTTAGGCAAATGATCCTAACTAATGGTTGTCCTAGATCTAGACAGCTCCTAACTATCAAGGTTATCTTCAAGTTCTTTCAGTATAAAATCAGCCAATCAATTGATCAGGTAAGTATAAGGTTGATAGGAGTCCCCCCATTACTTGTCTTAGACATCAATTATACTTGATCAGATAAGCTAACAGAATCAATTATAAATTATCTTTCTTTGGATCCAATTATTTCTGAACCACTTTTCTTAGACACCAATCAAATTGACTAATCCTAACTCGATCCAATTTTTAAAAATTTTTATCCAAATGAGCTCGAGTCCCTAGGGTCGATGTCTAATTGATTTTAATTTAAAAGCTTAGATCAATGTAGGATGCTAGTTGATTATTTGTGGGCCAAAAAAGGGTGATCAAAAGTCCACCTTATGTTATTTAATTAGATGTTGCTCTTAATTTGATTTAATATGAATATGCATAAAAAGAATTTTCAAGCAAAGGGTTCTATGCAATTTAAACTAAATGCATGCAACTAATTGAGTTTTGAAAAACTTACCTTGCCTCCAACAATCGCCAAAAGAAATAAAAATAAGATGATACATGCTCTAAATAATTAGAATTTCTAATCTTGTCATGAAGCTTTTAATTAGGTTTAAGTAGATATTTTTTAATTAATTTAAAAATAAAATAAATAATAAAAAAAATTAGGATTAGGATTGATCTCATCAAGCAAAATTAGAAGCTTTCTCCTTTCCCTAATCTTTTTGGTTCTCTCTTTTTTTTATCTACAAAATAGAGAAGGAAAAGTTAGTAAGCACTATTTACACAAAATTAAAGAAATTAAAATTTTATTTATAATTTAATTTATAAGAAAATCAAAGAAATCAAAAGAAATAAATTTTTATGCCCTCCTCGATAATAGTATCAAAAATTTTAATAAGAGCATGATGTTATCGTTAAGACACCGTATTTATCAGTTTAATCTGACTTCTTAAAATAATTAAAAATAAATAGCAAGTAGTGAGTCGATTCGAATCCATAGAGAAGGCAATGTTCTAGTTTTAAAATCTTTGATTTTTTTAAAAAAAATAAAAAAAATTAAAGTTAAAAAATAAAATTATAAATAAAAAATAAAAATTAAATAATATAGAAAATTAAACTTAGTACTAAGATCTACTAGTTAGATCTTAGCATCTACTTGCAATAAAATAAAGAGCAATAATTAAAATATAAAAATTAAATTATAATTAAAAATAAAAAGAATGAATTTAGATAGCTAGAAAAATAAATTTATATTAATTCAAAATTTAATTTAAAATTTAAATACATAAAATTAAAAAAAAAATAAAAATTAAAAGTAGCTGATCTTGATCTTGGATCGATGTTGAGATGGTGTAGAAATCAGCTCTTCTTCACAGCACCCATTGTCTTGAAATAGCTTTTAACCCAAGCATAGCTTTAACCTTTACTAAACTCCTTTCCATGATCGAAGATAATTGATTTTGGAGGCCTAGAGTCCTTTAAATAGATGTTGGAGGACTGGAGAATTTTTCTGCAGGCAATGTGGAACTAAGGATCATTTTAATTATCAAAATAAGAAGAAATTTAAGTAAAATTTGAATTAAAATAGCTTCTGGATGAATTTGATGAAGTCTGACCATTTAATAGGAATCCAATGGTCCAAAAAATGCCAAAAATGGATGTGTATCAGTCCAGATCGAGTTGGATTAAGTTCTGACCATTGGATCATGCAAGATGGAGAAGATCGGGCCATTGATCGCATGCTTGGATGCCTTAATCACTATCGGAAGCTTTTTGAACCATCGGATTAGCATTTGGATGAGATCTAGCCATCGGATCGCATCAAATAAAGGCTCCAGATTCCTTCTTTAAATCGAAAATCAACCCCGGCCATCCGATCTTCACCACAAACAACCATAGCTACACGATCGCATAATTACTATTCATGTAAACCATTTGGACTGAGTGCACCATAAGCCACAACCAATCTGCATGTACTTTGCTATGTAAAATTATCATTTTGCCCCTATACGCCATGATGAATTTCTTGTGATCCTCCTAACGGTCTAGGTCCACGACATGGCACGCTGTGATTAGATAAATGTTGCTGAGCTGGCAGTCCATTCCTGATTTTATGGACTGGCTGGTTGGCATATCTGGCTGAGCTAGCTTTGATGGCTTGGCTTGGCATGTAGAGCCGGCTGAACCATTTTTTTTATTTTATTTTTTTCTTTAAAAATTTATATCTGATCTATTTTGGCTTCGATTTACTTTAAATTTATTTCATTGTTACTAGAAAATTAAGCTTTTTTTACTAATAATAATATTTTATTTTTTATTTTTATTATTTTTAATTAATTTTTTAATTCATATAAATATTAAATTCTTAAAAGTATATAAAAATTAATTATTAATTTTTAAAAATAAATATAAATTAATTGATAAATTAATATTTTTATTAGTAAATTTATGGTACTTATCAATGGTGCACTATATTTTGTTACTTTTATTGATGATCATTCTTGAAAGTTGTGGGCCTTTGTTTTGAGGATCTAAAGACCAGATTTTCAATATCTTTAAAGAATTTCATATCGATGTTAAAAGAAAGAAATAAAGAAAACTGAAATATATATGAGCAGACAATGGTGGTGAATATCGAGATCCATCTGAGAGATATTGTAGACAGCATGATATTAGATTGAAAAAAACTATCCCAAAGATACCTCAGCAGACTAGAATAGCAAAGAGGATGAACCGTATCATTATTGAAAGAGTCTGATGCATGCTTTCTCATTCAAAGTTATCTAGCTCTTTCTAGGATGAAGCTATGAGGACTATAGTTGACTTGATTAATCTTTCTCCTTCATATGCCCTTGATGGTAATGTTCCTAAGAAGGTATGAATAAAAAAATCAGTTTCTTATGACCATCTTTGAGTTTTGGATGTAGAGCCTTTATTCATATTCCTAGAGATGAGCAAGCAAAGCTTGATAGTAAGTCAAAGGAGTATATCTTTCTTGGATATGGACATGAGTAGTTTGGATATAAGCTATCGAATCAGTGGAGAAGAAGCAAGTCAGAAGCTAAGGTATAGTATTCTTTGATGATCAGACAATTGAGGACATAAAAAAAGCAGACAAGTCAGAAATTACTATAGAGTTATTTATTGATTGACCTCCTACATCTCAAGCTAGAGTAGATGTTGATGATGAACAAACTATAGAGAATAGTGGTATGATGAACAATGAGCCTACACATGATGACAGTGGATCAAATAAGCATGGTGAGTAAGTTTCTATATATCAAATGGCAGAACAGTAGCTAAAAAGGTCTACTAGAGAGTGTCAGCCTTCTTAAAGACACTCTCCGCATGAGTATATGATGGTGATTGATGGAAAAGAGCCAGAATACTTTCAAGAGGCTATGTCACATGCATAGAAGAAAAAGTGATTTGAAGTCATGCAAGAAGAGATGAAATCACTGTATGAGAATCATACTTTTGACTTGGTAGAGTTATCTAAAGAAAAGAGAGCACTCAAGAATAAATAGGTATTCATACTCAAGATAGGAGAACACAGCTAGCTCATAACCAAGTTACAAGACGAGACTAGTTGTGAAAGGTTTCAGTCAGAAAAAGGGTATTGACTTTGAGGAGATTTTTTTACTCATGGTCTAGATGTCTTCGATCCAAGTTATTCTTGGTTTAGTAGTCATTCTGAATTTGAAGATTGAATAGCTTGATGTAAAGACATCATTTCTATATGGTGATCTTGAAGAGAAAATTTATATGAAGCAACCAGAAGGATTCATAGCTAAAGGCAAGAAAAACTTGATATGCAAATTAAAGAAAAGCTTGTATAGTTTGAAATAAGAACCTCGACGGTGATATAAGAAATTTGGTTCCTTCATAGTAGGTCATGGATACAACAAAACCACTTCTGACTATTATGTATTTATGAAGAGATTCAGTGATGATGATTTCATCATTCTCCTATTATACGTTTATGACATCTGATTATTGATTATGATGCCAAGAGGATTTAGAGCTTGAAGACTGAATTGAATAAGTACTTTGCTATGAAAGACTTGGGACCAGCAAAGCAGATACTTGGTATGAAAATTATCTATGACAAAAGAAATGAGAGGCTGTGGCTATCACAGGAGAAATACATAGAGAAAGTATTTAAGAGATTGCATATGAGCAACTCTAAACCAATTAGCTCTCTACTTGAAGATCACTTTAGGTTAAGCTCCAAACAATGTCTTGCTAATGAGAAAGAGAAGGAAGAGATACAGAAGATCCCTTATGCATCCATAGTTAGTAGTTTAATGTACATCATGGTGTGTACTAGATCAGATATTGCTTATACTATTGGTGTTGTTTCTTTAATCTTGAGAAGGAGCATTGAACTATAATAAAATAGATTTTTAGGTATCTCAGAGGTATTTCTAAAGTATGTCTATATTTTGGTACAGATAGATCTATATTGGATGGATATATAGATGCAAATATAGCAGGTAATATTGATTCTAGGAAATCTATATCTGGATACTTGATGACTTTTCAAGAGGAGCTATCTCATGATAATCGAAACTACAGAAATGTGTCACTTTGTCAACTACAAAGCCAGAGTATATTACAGTGACAGAAGCCACCATGGAGTTATTGTGGATGAAGAAGTTTCTTCAGGAACTTGGTTTGAGATAAGATAAATTTATCCTATATTTGTTAGAGTGCAATTCATCTCAACAACAATCTGACTTTTCATTCGAGGTCGAACCACATTGATATGAGATATCATTGGATACGGGATGCTTTGGAAATGAAATTATTATAGCTAAAAAAGATTCACATAGATAACAATGCTTCAGATATACTGACTAAGTTATTGCCTATAGAGAAGCTTGCAAGCAGCAGATCCAGTGCTGGTTTACTGATCCTTCCCACATAGGCATAAGAGGGAGATTTATTATGGTGTCCCATCTATGTATAATTGGGATCCACAATAAATAAAGAGAGGGAGAGAAAGGAGAGTCCAACTAGGACTTAACCTCCACACATTAAAAAGGGGTGATGCAGACTTATGGTAGGGTGAGGAGAGAGGTGCACGAAATTCGAAAATTTGAACAGCATCATAGCAAGAAAAAAAAATTCAATCCCTTTGTCAGACGATCAGATGGTTGATCATAATCCAATTTTGATATGCTATTCCTGACATCGAGAGCTATAAGTTGAGCGATTCTGATCTTTGAAAAATCTTCTTCATAAATTATTTTAAATATCCATATATTTGGTGAGATTTATTCTTATTTATTATTGTTGCCCAAGGATGGCTATCCAAGAGGGGAGGGGGGGGGGTGAATTGGATACTTATAAAATTTTAGCTAAATCTAAAATCTAATCAATAATGTGCTTCCACTTAAACTTATTTAAGTGATTTTGATATGATCAGTATACGTAGCAATAAAATCAAAGTATAAATAAAACTATGTAAGAATTAAGCGAGTGCAAAGCAAGTAAGTAAAGCAAGTAAATAAAATGAGAAGGCACAACAAACACATGAAATTTATATTGGTTCAGAGCAATCAGCTCCTAGTCCACTCTCCAAGCTTTTCTTAAAAATTTTACTATAATTCTCTCTTGATTCCAACCAAAATCTTATACCATTAGTTTTTTGGGCTCACTAATAATCCAGTTAGTTTTAACCTTGACTCATCAATCACAACTATACAATGATTATTTTTTCAGACTAATAATCAATCTTGATTACTTTTAACCTTGGCTCACCAATCAAATCATACAATATTCAATTATGGGCAAGTTTCTTTCTCCTAAAGAAACTTAATTGTAAAGAAAATAAAATACAACTTCAATATAGAAGAAATAGAAAATAAAAAACTCTTTAAAGCATGGAGAAACAGCTGAATAATTGATCTTTTAAAGCTTGATTTCTCCTCAATCAATACTTGAAAGGATGTTGAGGATGTTGGAGAAGATTACTCTCGAAAAACTTTCAATTCTGTGCATTCTATCCTTCACTTTTTTCTTTTCTCAATGATATTCAATAATCCTCTCTTAGTTTGAAGATTTTCTCTCTTTAATCCACTTTCTTGATTTTTTCATTGAGTCTCTAGCCTTTTATATACTTGAAAGTGGCTGAAAAATGAGTTTTGATCGTTGGAACCTTTGAAATAGCCGTTGGAAGTCATTGTGGACAAAAAGTTGAAATTCTGAAAAACTAGCCGTTATAGTCATGGAACGGCTCAATTTTTCACTGGGTCGACTTAGTTTCCAACTAGGTTGGCTCAAAATCAATAGACTTTAAAATTAGTTTTTTATCTTTCTATTTTCTGAGACTAAGCCGACTAAGTACTGAGCTAGCTTAATTTTTCACTGGATCATCTCAGTTCTCAGTCTTCAATAATTTTGCATATATTTCTATATGAGTAATTTTTTATCTTCAACTTTTGAGTGCTTTTTTTATTTTAATTTTTATGATCTTTTTCATAATTAAGGCATCCAAAACATCTTATTTGAGCTTTAATTGAATATTTGAAATCATTCTTTTCTTTGACTTTTTTCTTATGAGAGAATTTCTTCTATAGATAATTTCTTCATTTTAAGCACTTGAAAAGTCCTAATATTCTTGAAACATGTTATTAGTATTATTTATACTCAATATTTTAAAATCATCAAAATCAATCTTAGGATCAACAATCTTTTTTTTTTGATGATGACAAAATCTCGAGTATATGCATAATAAAAATAAATAATATATTTCAATACATTTTGTCAAAATATATAATGAAGTATCATGAAGTATAGATTAAACATATAAATAAGTACTTCATTAATACTATCAATTAATCTTTTGGTTCATTGTACATAGTTAATTCATTGCACATATTTTGTATACTTCTTTCAAATTTATGTCTTAATTCAAATCAATGAGAGTACTAAGGTTTCAAGCATCAAATTCATTAAGTTTTTTAAGCATTAATTTTTTAAGCATATACTCAATATTTTTCTCTTCTCCTTTTTGACAGCATCAAAAAGCTCATAGAAAGGATGAAGAAAGATCATCAAAATCAATAATATATGAGAATTATATCAATTTAGAGATCTATCAATTTTAAAAAAATCAAGTCAAGTGAATTATTTTTCTTTAAAAACTTATTTTTTGATTTAAAATATATTTAAAATACTTTATTTACTTTCAAAAATTAGCTTGAATTCAAATATCAAAGGTTCTCCCCCTTTTTGAATGAATATGATCTTTTTAATCAAATTTTTAAATATGCACTTTTAGGCTTTAAAAGAAATAAAGCTTTTCAAAAGATTTGATCATGAAATCAAGCATAATATATACTTTAATATTCAATCTTTTTTTAAAAAAAAAAAATTCAGTCAATTAAGTTCGAAAAACATATGTATCAGAAATATATCAAGCAAGTCAATAATTTTAGTATGTAGTATCAAGACAAATGAGAATCACTTATTTAAACTCATTTCTTAAGTAAAAGATTCTTAATACAAGTAATTTTATAGAAAATTCTCCATGCACATCAAAATTTTAGTATCATATTTAGATTTTCAAATGAGTTTCCAAAATTGAAAGTATGTATCAAAATGGTAAATCAGATTATCAAACTCAAATTAAATCAAATTAATTTAGAGTGAGAATATGTTTTAAATTTAATTTAACTCTAATTAGTCATCAAAAATAATTTGGCAATCAAATCAATTGAATTAAATTAAGAGATCAAGATCATATAAAAGCTCAAATTAAAAGAAACATAATATAATTATTTGAGAATTTAAGATCAAAAATAATATCTTGATACCAATAATTGTTAAAGAGAATGGTGATATGATTAAAACACATGAATTATAAATAATTACTTGAAATAAATCAATCAAAATAAGTGAAGTACAAATGATCATCAATAATTTATATTTTTGTTAAGTTCCAAATAGTTTTAATAATACTTTCTCCCCTATTTTTAATAATTAATGGCATAAATAAATTTTCCACTTTTCTTCCCCTTTTTCTTTAAAAATAAGCATTTTTATCATAAGTTTAATTGATATCAAATTTAACCTTTAAATTTAGATAATTTAACTATCAAATTTAGAAAATTTATTTTTAAAAAATAATCAAATTTGAACTATATAGGACATCTAATTCCAAAATAAGCATGTTTGATACCAAATTTGTATTTGATATCACACTCCCCCTTTTTAAGTAGATTATTTTATAAATACATTGAGTGATAGAGCTTTTCAAAGATATTAGAGCACATTTAATACCAAATTAAGTATGTTTGATGATAAACTCATATTGATATCACTTTAGATTTTCAAAGGATGAAGTTTTTCAAGTAAAATATGTTAAAAAAATTTTGATATCAATTCTAATATTTGTTCTTTTCTTTTTCTTAAGAAATTTTAGTTAGTTAAGCTTTTATTGATTTAAGTTTCTCAAATATATAATTGATAAGAAAAAGTTGAGATATCATGCTGAATTTAAGATAATAATATAAGCTGAGAAACAAATAATCAAAATGATATACTAGTTTTAAGCAATATATCAAAATATGCAAGTCATGGAGTATGATCATTATAAGCATGAATAAATCATTAAAATCAATTATTTATTCTAAATAAATTTAGTATATATTGATGGAATGATGTGGAAAAAGGTTTAGCTTTTACCAAATATCATTACCCATTTTCTCAAGTCCAAGCCATCCATCCATAAGAATTAGCTCTTTTTACTTCATTGGATGCTTGGTTTACCTATAAAATTATTTTCTAGCTTTTGGTACCTAAGCCATTTTGGGTCCATTGAGGTTAGATCTTATGGTTCCTTTTGGAACCCATATTTGCTTAATTAAAGTATGACCAATATAATTCTTTTAGTATTACATTCAAAAATTTTGTGATCAACTTTGTTGCATTTAAAGCAAACTATAGAGTGATTTTTAGAATGAGCTTTGCTAAACATATTATTCATAAATTTCTATTTTCTTAATGAATTATAGCTAATTCTAGCTTTATCAAAAATAGCTTTTTGGTTGATTAAAATAGATTGAAGCTTTGAAGAGCCAATTGTAAACTTGTTAAGCATAGGCTTCAATCTTTCAATCTTTTTCTTAGATTGGTATTTTCTTCCAAAGAGACTTCTTTTCTTTCAATAGGTTTTCTTTCTCTTCAATATAAAATTTTAATTTTTTAAATTTTATTTTTAGCTTAATATTTTTTTCAACCAAAGATTTTTTAAATTTAAGAAATACTTCTTTTTCTTTAGCCAAAGCATTCTTTTCTTTCAAAAAATCCTCTTTTTCACTCAAAAGATTATTCTTTTTATTAGTTAGAAGAAGATTTAATCTTTTTAGCTCTTCATTTTTCAGCCTTAAATTTTTGAATTCATCCATTAATTCATTAAAGGCTTCAAATAACTCATCAAAAATAAAATTGAAAGAGTCATTATTGTTTACCTCATTGTTATTGGCCATGGGACAAAGATTGATGATACCTTCTTTCTCTTTCTCATTTTTCTTTTTGATGCCTTGCTCTCTCTTAATTAATACTTTCTTTCTTTTTTTGTTTCTTCTTCTTTTCTTTCCATCCTTATGAGTCATGAGACATAGGTTGGGGTGAGCTTCCTTCTCTTCATGGTAGTTTAATTCTTCTCTTTCATTTGCTCCTTCAAAGATTATTTTTAATTTTTTTATACTTTTTTGCTGAAATGCAAGAAGAAGTCAAGTTAAATTCATTTAAGTCCAAAGAGCAATAAAGCATGTTCATAGCCTTAGCATTTAGTTAGGCCATTTTTTTTATCATGCTCAAATAATGCATTTAAGATATGTGAGCCATCAATTATAATCTTTCATAAATTACAATCGTATGCTTGTATTAAGATACGCATACGTGCTTTTCAATAACTATAATTTACTAAGCATTAGAGGTCGATCAATGGCATAACCTTCAGTAAGCAAAAATTTCATTTTGGATTGTTAATATCTTTAGCTCTTGATCGTTAGGTCAACAACTAATAACAGAGCACCTGCTCTGATACCACTTGTTGCCTAAAGATGGCTATCTAAAAGAAAGGATGAATTGGATACTTATAAAATTTTAGCCAAATCTGAAATCTAATCAATAATATGCTTTAACTTAAACTTGTTTGAGTGATTGTGATATGATCAATATATGCAGCAATAAAATCAAGGTATAAATGAAACTATATAAGAATTAAGGTAGTGCAAAGCAAATAAGTAAAATAAGTAAACAAAATGAGAAGACACAATAAACACACGAAATTTATAGTAGTTTGGAGCAATCTGCTCCTACGTCCATTTTTCAAGCTTTTCTTAAAAATTTTACTATAATCCTTTCTTGATTGTAATGTATTTATTTTTCTAGGCTCACAAACAAACTCAGTTGATTTTCAACAGGAGTTCCAATCAAAATCTTACATCATTAGTTTTTCGAGCTCACTAACAATCTAGTTGATTTTAACCTTGGCTCATCAGCTACAACCATATAATGATTATTTTTTTAGGCTAACAATCAACCTTAATTTATTTTAACTTAGCTCACCAATCAAACCATACAATATCCAATTATAGGCTTGGACCGATCTTTATCCAAGTTTCTTTCTCCCAAAGAAACTTGTAAAAAAAATAAAATACAACTTCAACACAAAAAAAAAAAAAAAAATTCTTTAAAGTATGAAGAAGGAGCTAAATAATTGATCCTTTGAAGCTTGATTTCTCTTCAATCATTGCTTGAGAGGATGTTGGAGAAGATCACTCTTAGAAAGTTTTGAATTCTATGCACTCTATGCTTTTCTTTTTTTTCTCAATGATATTTAATAATCCTCTCTTAGTTTGAAGATTTTCTCTCTGTAATCCATTTTCTTGATTTTTTCATCGAGTCTCTAGCTTTTTATATACTTGAAAGTGGCTAGAGAATGAGTTTTGACCATTGAAACCTTTGAAATAGCCGTTACGAGTTGTTACGAACAAAAAATTATTCTAAAAAACTAGCCATTATAGTCACTAGGTTAGCTCAATTTTTCACTGGGTCGGCTCAATTTTCAATTGGATCGGCTCAGTATCAGTAAACTTCAAAAATTAGCTTTCTATTTTTTTATTTTCTGAGATTGAACCAACTAAGTTTTTTACTAAGCTGACTAAGTATTGAGCCAGCTTAGTTTTTTACTAGGTCATCTCAGTTTTCAGTCTTCAATAATTCTGCATATATTTCTGTATGAGTGGCTTTTTATCTTCAACTTTTGAAAACTTTTTTATCTTGATTTTTAGGATCTTTTACACAATTAAGGCTTCCAAAACTTCTTGTTTGAGCTTTATTTGAGCATTTGAAATCATTCTTTTCTTTGACTTTTCTTCTTATAAGAAAATTTCTTCTATGAATAATTTCTTCATTTTAAGCACTTGAAAAGTTCTATACATTCTTGAAACACATGATTAGTATCATTTATACTCAATATTTTAGAATCATCAAAATCAATCTTAGGATCAACAATTATTGGTATCTACTTTATTGGTGATGATTATTTTATGAAGCCAAGATTTGTTCTTGATGACATATATTTGTAGAGCTTCTACTTGATTTAGAAAAAACCTATAGTAATCCCATTATTTTATATAGTGAAAGTTTTACAACATAAATCTAATATTTTTATGTGCTTGATTTTATTTATATTTGCTGAATTTAATATTATTAAATTATTATCAATTTTAATTAGCACATGGGGGTAGAATTTATCTTTGGTATAATTGTGGCTCTTTCATCCAACAAGCTGAGGACATTCCAGTCCCTAGCTATGATGCCTATGAAGAAGCAAAAGAAGGGCAGTAGGAATTCTGTTCTCCTTTTCCCCATTCATTCTCTCTCTCTTTTCAAACAAGGATATGTCTATGAAGGTTGGGATGTGGAAGATGAAGTTATGGGCATTAGAGAGGTGGGGGTTATAGTATTTAAGTAGAATAATTTTTCTTAAGATTAATTTGTATATCTTTTTATCAAGTGGACTTTCTTTTACTAGATAATAATTTCAAGCATTAATTACACATTTATCAACTCATTCAACTCAAAGACAACTCAGTTGTATAGAAATCAATGATTTTGAAAGGTGGAAAGTGATGTGAATCGGAGCAAAAGATCCCATGGCAAGGATGTCATCCAAAGACATTTGATCAAGGGAGGCGGGGGTCCAACTCTGACATTAGTCCTTGTCACTTTGTCATTGGGGATGAAAAGAAGGCATTGAAAGGAGTAGTCATAGAGGGAAGGAGGGCAAGCAAAGGAGGGGTCAAGGGCTTCATTGAGATGCTAGGGCCCAACTATCCAGCGAGGTCGAGCCCTTTCAACAAGAAGATGACCATTAATGACCAATCTAGCTTCTCTCTCTCGGTCTCTCTCTTAATGTTTCCTTTTCACTATTAATAGGGATGAAGAAGTCATGGTGATGAGTTGAGTGCCACTAATGAGAGCCACTATTTGGGAGCCATGATTGCTGTTAGTGTTGAAAGCCATTATGCTCTAGGTTCCTTTCTTTCCCTTCGATCTATCTTCCTTTCTATCCCTCTATCCTATCTTCTTCTTGCTGCCCCCACTGTGTTGCGCTCCCTCTTCTTTTTTCCTTCACTGTATCCGATTAGGCATAGAGATATGATGAAAAAAGAAAGTAGGATGGGAGAAGATGGTCACATTGAGAGTTACATGACTCTTCTTTCCCTCCCCTCCAATTCATGCCAAAATCATGAAATTTCAGGGAAAGGCACTCATGGTATTTCATAAAAGTTAACCTCTTAGGTGACTCTCAAGTAACTCTCACGTTATAACGTCGCCCAGACTAAAGAGACAAACAGCTGGGCCTCTTTGCAATGATTTTAAAGTTTTGGAATCCATTTGAAACTTTTTAAACTTTTGGGGTCAAAGTACAAATGAAGAAAAGGTTAAGGGGTGTCGCTATGATTTTCCATTAAAATTATTCTTTATTTTTCATCTATAAGAGAAGAAAATTGACTTTTGGCATTAAAAAAGAATTATCACATAATTTTTTTTTGTTTTATAGATATTTTTATATCCTAAACTACCTTGACATTAATTTCTCTTAAATATCATACAATTCAAATGTAGAAACATTTTGATTTATTGTAGAGTTTCATTTGGAACATCAGTACGGATAAGCTTGGAGAATTCAGCTGCTTTTTTGGATTGGTGTTGGTTTCTCTTGTTCATAATAATTCATGTCTAACTGATGAGGATTGTTGACAAATCTGTCAAATTTGGCATGCCTTTATTCCCTCGATTGGATGTTTTTTAATTTTTTTTTGTTCTATGTAACTATACCATAAAGAGAAGAAACTGTAGGCTGTTGTGACAGGTAGGAAGAATAATGAAACATGAAGGAAAAAGAGAAAAAAATAGGAGAAGAAAAAGAGAAGGACAAGAGCATCCAATATTTATGTGGTTCGATTTAGTGACCTACATCCATAGATAGAGATGATGCAAAAGCTTCACTATTAAAAGAAAAATTATAGAATATAAGATTTTCTCACAAATCCTAACTCTTAAAACATCCAACATCTACGATACTCAATTTCTCTCTTCCATTACAAGAGATATATATATAATAGAGTAAATTAATTTATACTCGAACTAGTGTCCTAAGTCGATATGGTCTTGAGCTGGTGTCCTAAGTTGATGTGGACTCATTCAGGTGTCCTAAGTTGATTTGGACTGTATCTCTAAGATTTGTAAACTAAAGATATTCTCAACAAAAGATATGGCCTTTTGATGAATCCTTGCTGAATCACATTTTTAAACTGTTGGAGCTTCAGATATAGTATCAAACTTTTTAGTTCAATCTAATTAGCTAGTCCATTTGATTGGTGGTGCATATGCATTGGTAGATATAATTGTTGTTCTGGTGATTCAAATTTGATAAAGACCATCATTGGCATTATGAAATCAACTTGAGATCCAATTAATGATCACAGCCTCACCTTAGGGATTAGGGGAATTCTTCAACCTGGTTTACTGGCACAAGAAGGCATCTCAAATCAGTTTTAAAGGCCACACAATCTTACCTGGTAATTGACATGCTTCAATGTAGTGAATTCATGATAAACATATACTGCTACGTACCTTTTCCTTTTCCTTTTACTTCTCTTCCTAATCAAAGCTTGGTACTAATACTTACAGTTTGCTGATATATGTGCATAACAGCAGGTATTATGCAAGATATAGCTAATGGACAAGCACCTTAATTACATATTGTGCAGAAAGTCTTTCGTTGGCAAAGTGGTGAAGTCCCTGATGACCCCAGCTGGCTTTTCACACATTTTTAGGTCGCTGTGCACCTGTGGATCATAGAAAGTTGGCCTTTTTCTGGCTACTGAAATAACACTTGGATGCTCATGACCCACCAAATCTCAAAATGCCAGAAACTGTGGCCTATGTCCACTTAACTGTTTTGTAGTCCTCGATCACAACTTCCTAACTACTATTGGTGTGTCAAAAAGGTTTTTGAAATGTAAACATAATACCAGTTTTTACAACATGCTGGAATCTTGCATTCAGAAAGTTTTTTTTTTTGGATTTCATGGTTTTCTCACTGTTTTTGCAGCTAGAACAAGAGCAAGACAACCTGACAGATCTTGAAATCTGCAACGTCTGTTACCCATAAAGGTTGGCAGTGCCCCCCCCCAGAAAAAAAAAAGTTTCAAAATTTTGCAAGTTGCCTTGGTGTTGTCTTCTAACAAACGTCCACTTGGGAAGATTAATGGTTAGGTCTGTGTGATACTAAAAAAATCCTACAAAACCATAGAAAATATGGACCCTTTTTGTTTGCATGTTCGATTATTCAAACAACATATATATTTTAAGATATGGTAGTTTAAAATCCCGACGACAAAAGGACAATCAACTTTTCCAATCGTAGGCAAGCTATCAGCACCAATTAATTTATATAATTTTAGTAACCGGTCTGCTTGGAAATGGTGTGATAGTTGAAGAACCTGATGCTGTCTGCTTTGAGGTGTATTTGTTTTTTCATGCAAGTAAATAATTTTTTTTAGCGTGGTCAAGCAATTTTGTCTATGTATTCATAGGACACAGATGCTCTTTATTTATAGTGTGGAAAGAAGATAGAAAATTGGACGAGTATGTGATAAGCTGGTTGGTCCTTAATTTTGCACCAATATGTTCATATTAATGCTGGTCCATCTTCGCATATGTGTGTGTAAACTTTTTTTGCTCTTAGAGTTTTTTTTTTTTTTTTTAATGTTTTAATTAATGGTATGTTAACATGTGATTTCTTACGCGCCTGATTTTGTTATATGAAGCGATTACACCTCATATTTTTAATAAAACATATGAAAAATGCAATTCTAAATGGCATTCACATGCCTCTGGTTTACCATTTTTTAGTGGTATATATTATGACGCAAAGTTGGTATATGTTGCTGGAAGATTTATAGATAAAGAACAATTTATGATGTCTAAGGTTTATATTTTCAAACTCTAATATATATGATGGCTTGATCACATGCTAAGTACCACAAAATGCCAAACCTAGTACATAATCCTGCTCTAGTGATTGACGCATGACCACCTGATCCACTCGTGATAAAAAATGACCAGAAGACTTGGAACCCAAGCAGACTACAACGTGTATTTCATTTTGAGATATCGGCCAATTAAGCTACCCTCATGATAAAAAAATGACCACAAGACTTGGAACCCAAGCAGACTACAACGTGCATTTCATTTTGAGATATCGGCCAATTTATAAGCTGCCTTCATCAAAATCATGTGTTAATGGTGTTGGCATATTCTTGAACAAAATTCAACAGCGCCAAACCATGTAGCAAAACTACGTAAGTTAATGAAACACCGAATCATGCATGTAACTTTGGTCCCCGAATGAACTACTATAGTTTTTTTTTTTTATACATGAGAGACGTATCATTGACTGAACTTGTATGTATTATGTGAAGTAGTTGTACATAACTATGCACTCATTGTGTATCTGCTGAAATCTTCTCGTGATGGAGTAGTTTAATAAGTTTCAAAGAATTTTCATTCCTGTTTTGTTAGATGAATTGGTAGGAAAGATTGGAATTTACGAAGGCTTGTAACATAATTTTCATATTAAAATCACAGTGAAGAGGGCTGAAGACCTGTTGGTAGCGAGTGGCTCGTGATTGCGAAGAATGCACACTTTAATCTCATCATGTATTAATTAATTTGTACATATAAAAGTAGTTATGCGAAAAACCTTATATATTCCACATTTCGTGCTTGATGGACTTTGCTTTTACAATCAATCAGCAATTATTATGGGAAGAAAAAAAAATATAATGGCTGAAACACCTGGATGCACAGATGCTTAGAAAGGAGACCATCAAGTAATACATTAATACGTACTTGAGAGCAATCTATGGTGAATGATTGCTGGGAAATAAGATATCTGAAAAATTGTTTAATAAGCATCTTACCAAATGTGATGGCCTGGTTAGAAATCACGGAACTAAGAAATATTTTTTCTTGAGTTAAAGATCTTAAAGTAGTGGGTCGGATGTCATCAAATCTTTGTACATTGGATTATTAGGCCTTTAACAAAAGGTTGAAGCCTTGGATGCTTCTTTCACCCTGTTGTTAGCTTGACATCCAGCAATACTTGAAAATTTTGCAAACTATTTTCTGCTTTCTCTGCAGAACGTATGTTACATCGTGGTCTGAGCTATTCTTAATTGCCGAAGAAAGTATTGAACCATTCATGATTTCTTTTATTATTATTATTGTTATTGTTATTATTATCATCTAGAAGTCATGTCAAACCATTCACAAAACTATTTATTAATTTACAAGATTATGATTCGTTCACAAAACAAAACATGTGCAGAATATCAAGTACACATTATCTTCTTTGTTATATTTGTTGACCATTCTTTCCGGCATGTTTTCCACCCTTGTTCGTTTTGCATACACTTGTATATATTTAATCAAATCCAATGTTGAGGTAGCTTCTTCCTCTCTTGTTTCCATTATACCAAATTTTCATTCCCCTGATACCAAACTTGAGACTGCAATCATAAGAGGGTAGGTGAGTCTTTATATCTCGATACGTAGGACTCCAAACTCCCTATAATTTTCCACATGCATGGTATATTTATCGAAGCATTGCATGTACCCACCCACCAACTACAAAATTTCCAACCCTAAGGAAATCATCGCCAACTTTTTTTCCTTTTAACCTCATCCCACTGAATGCAGACCTCATTTTCGGACCTCAGCAGCTAGCTAATGGTGAGATAAGACGTTACTGCAGTAGCCGTATGAATGGTCCCATCCAAGAAGTTGAGAACTTGCGCTTTTTACAGACCGGTCCAGCTTTGACACCGTGGTGCTGCCCAAGTACCTCGTGAAACAACCTTAGCTCTTGGTGGTCTAAAAAGCCTCTCCAAGGACACTTTGAGCGCACAAGCAGCTGTACCGAGGTTTAAATGCTGAGCCACGGAAGATCTCGTCTTGTCAAAAATTCCAGGACATTTTTTTTTTTGCTGCCCACTTCTGTGAAAACTGTTGTGCGGTCGATTTTTCCAAACGAGTAATAAATGATGGAGGATTCGTAAAAGCCAAAACCCCCGTGATTGATCGATTTCATGCAACTCTAGGATCACGGAGTATACAAAACAATCCTTTTGAATGTCCTTTGTCTGAAAGCATCAATAGTTTGGAAAATGTGCCAACGTGGCTTTTAGCTACCAGGCAACAACTTATGGAGCTCCTTGTACGCGAGTAGATTTGCGAGTGCAAAGATATGAAAAGATCCTTGTTTGAGATAATTTTTGGAGGAGACGCGGCAATATACAGCTTTTTGAAGCATTTAAGTTTGCTGTTTTGCTTTAGAAGCAGGACGACCGTCTAGCCACGATGTTTTGAAAGATGGTCCCATGTCAGATATAAAACTAAATCAAAATTTTCTTAAAATATAAATTTTTATTTTAGATATCCAAATAATTTGATCATCCGTGCAGATAAAATTTAATTTTTGCCTTAGAGAAATATGATATGATTTTGATAGACAAAATTTCCGATGAATTTTCCTATATCTAAATTTAGCTAACTCAATCTTGATTCTTTTTCATTAGAATGCATTTTAAGAAGGAACTAGAAAATAATATTTTTTAACAATATTTTTTACTCTAGAAGCAATATCTTTTAGCACTTTCGGAATCGGAAAACAATCATTTTATTTGTTTTGTATATAAGATGAGTGCTACTTATTAAATAATCAAGAAAAAATAATAATATTAATGAAGAGATTTCTAACATTTAAAATGAATTCCAGCACTCGGATCGATCAAGATAGACCCTAGAACCAATGGGTCTCTCATGATTGTGCTAAAGTTAGGTTCATTTATCAACAAAGGCCCAGGGACAATGCCTTCATCTGATAATTGACTGTTGATTTGGCTTGAAGGGTGGAACCTGCTAACTTATTTTCAAGTTGGGTTTATGTTTTCAAAAGTGATTGGAAGATATTGCTTCCCCGTTAGATAATGGTAGGCTAATGCTCCCCGATATATCCATCTTAAAACGATCATATGAGGTTACGAAACACCTAATGAGTACCGTCCCTTCTTTTCTTGGGTCAACACGAAGCACAATCGCATGGATGGCTTAAAAAGAGCAGATTGGATGGCAAATATGGCGCCGAGCTAGAAGTTTCAAAGCGATCTACGCTTGCGTCGGTGCATGTGCACACACGAGCCCTGTGAAGGGGAGGAAATGTTCTCCTCTAGACTTCTTGGAGATTGTAAAGCGTTGTTTCTGTTGTACTTTAAGAGTTTTGTACTTATCTCTGGATCCACTAGTCGTGATTGGACCCATGCTTGGCTGCTTTCGAAGAGCTGAAACAGATGTCCTAGACATGAAAGCAATGCAATAATAGCTCCCCTTTTTTCCCTCAAACAAATACATAGAGAGAGAGAGAGAGAGAGATCACCCTGCCAACTTCTAAATGATCCTTACACTCCAAAATCTTCTACATTAGACTTTAGATTTTACTTACGTTTTAATGTCATCCTTCTGACCAATTTTTGGCATGGAATAGTTGATTGTGATGCATAGTGACATTCTTTTCCTTGCCGGCACCGACGTGGTGAAATGGCTCAATCGTCGAGATGAGAGGAGGAGCAAGAATCAAAAATGAGGACGGAGGAAGAGGAGAGGCTGGAATCAAAGATAAAGAAGATACCAAAGAAGAAGAGGAGGAAGAGGATCGGGGCATATGGATCCTAATTAAAAGTTTCAAGCATTTTTGGTACCGGCAATTGGATAAAATAAGCTAAAAAGACTACATTAAATCACACTTAAAAATCAAAAAACTAATTAGAACTTTTCAACTATAAGAACCATTTAAAAAGATATTTATAAAACTTAAAATATCAAAAATAAAATTCATGATACAAGGATAATGATATGATATATAAGTGATGATATGACACTCAGCAATTAGACGCTCTTAGATAGAACATTCTACTATGGCATACGGTGGATGTCATATTATTATCTATATACCGTATGCCATATTATTATCTATATGCCATATTATTAAAATAGAATCACCACACCACAAGCTATGTCATATCATCATTCATATGTTAACATCGGTTCCAGCAAGGAAAAGAATGTCATGTGCGCATTATGTGAAACTTTTAAGTATCAAAAATTGACCAAAATCGGCTTGGAGGATGGTATAAAACACTAGTTTAAATCTAAGAACTAAATTAGAGATTTTAAAGTATAAGGATGATTAAAAAATCACTTAGGCAGGAAAAAAAAAGGTAAAGATAGGCGGCGGGTCAAGGCAAAACCCGTTTTTAAAGATTGCCCCTAGAATCTTTAGAGCATGTCTCATATTGCTTAAAAAATATTCTTAAAATTTTTAGAGCAAAAAATTATATTTTTTTGAAAAAATATAATTGTTTGGAGTAAAAAAATAAATTCAAAAAATATATTTGTTTGGAGTAAAAAGTATCTCTACAAGAAAAAAAATGGTCAAAAAATATCTTTAGAGGAAGCCAGCAAATCTAGCTACTAATTTCTTCTTCTCTCTAAAGCAGAAGCAGCGCCTTATTCAAAGAAAGAGACCGAAGGTTTTTCAAAGATTTTAGCATTCAATGGAATCCAAGGAGGCTCCTAAGCTTGCAGGTCAGTGGTACAACCTATGTTGCCTAATGAGTCAGAGCTCGGGGATATGAAACCTGATGTTATTCCTCAAATATTTCGGTCCCTATTTAACTTTAGTTTTGCAAACATCAGACTCCATCTACACAGAATAAGACAGCTTTGATGGGGAGAGAGAGAGAGAGAGAGACTTAAGGAGTAAGTAGATATATAATACTGTTATAGAGGTTCTTTCACCTCAAGTCATGCGTTGTGGGGACAAATTAAAGCCTTAAGGAAAGCAAAATTATCCTATAAGCCTCAATCCTTTAAGTAACACTATTGAAAAAGAGCAACATGGTATTTCTTTTCCCTTTCATGCACTTTTTCCCAGCCTTTGAATATTCTACAGCTATGTAGTCAATTTTTAATCTCCCCCGACCAAGGATGTGATACAGAAAGCTAGCAATATATACCCGAGAAACATTACAGCACTCCGCAATTACATCAATCCACATCACATCAGAAGTAGAAAACAGCTTAATTTAACTTACTCATTGCCATATTAATTTAGCTTAATCCACCTCAAGCATCTTAATTAAGTCAATAATTTAAGCTTATTGAAGCACTACATCCTGTCCATGTTGAGCTTAAGAGGGAGGCAAGTGTCCTTTCTTGGACGGTGCCTCGTGGTTGGCTGAGTACGTACATGAGAAACACTTTGGTTCTCCATCAATCTATTAATAAAGAGCACAGGGGACATGGATTGGGTTGTTTGCCTGCGTTGTCTTTGATGTCATCTTTTGTTTGTTATGGCTTTGATGGATGGAGAAAAGCCTTGGGTTTTAGACATTTGAGGGAGGCATGCACCCGGCATACCTTCCCTACTCTCCTTCCAATGAGTTATTATATTGTCTAATCAAAGAAAGTCTTCTTTTAAGGCTATTGTCATATTGTATTTAATATTATATAGGACTTTACTTTATGTTATTGGGATGGTACGTAGGATTAGATTCTAAAGATTAAGAATATAAAGTGGAGGGCTCAAGTAGAAAAATTATAGGCACAGATCTCTAGGCCCCTAGGCCAACAAACCACCCAAAGAAAAAGAAAAAGGAAGAACGAAAATACTTTGAAGTTGTTATATATTATTAATGGTGACATTTGGTATGGTTGGTGGATTCGGTGCCTCTTAGATAAGACAGTTTTTATATTAAAATATTAAAAGAAGGGTTCTTGTCGTATCTTTCGTGAGGAAATTTTTTTTTTTTCTTTTACAATATCAACTATTGAATTATATAATATTTATTATAAAATTTATATAAATAGATAAAATTTTTTCTTCTACAATATTAATTATTGAATTATGTAATATTTATTTTAAAATTTATATAAATAGATAAAAACTAAAATGTTCTAAAATCTACATAAAATATAATCTCACAGTTGATGTTAAAAAAAAAAGTTCAACCATATTCTCATCAAAAAATATAAATTGAATACGTAAAAAAAATGGATGATGCATCTAATGTTGGAATATTATAAAACTTACACCATTAGGAAAAACTACCAACTAAAATTAGGGATAGATTCAAATTTACCCAAGATTGATAATTACATGGGAACATTTTGCAAGAAAAATAAGTGAATAAAAGACAATAAGATTTTAGAATAAAAGGTAGCTAGATGAAATCATGAATATTAATAAAGATAATTTCAAGGTTATTTTAAAAGGGATGCTAAGAAAATAGAAGTATCTAATAAATCTCAAACTTTGGATTCAATGAGAAATTATTGCAATACCCTTACATATTGTTTGTAGACATCGCCTTACAATTTTATAAGATAAAGTTTATTAAGTTAGTGACTCTCTTTCTCTCTCTCTCTCTATATATATATAGAGAGAGAGAGAGAATATGCTAGATTTAGCTATATTCAAGCATACCTCCTTCTAAATCTGATAAAGTTTATATTAGATAATAGAGATAACATATCAATGATCCGAGCTATCAAATATAATCTACTTATTGGAGATAAACTTTGCTCCTACCGAAGTCCAGCCTGATGCTTAGCCCAACGCAACTGATGATCACGGAAGAGCTGCAGCAGTCGAGTCTTAGCCAAATCCATTCAGTCAGCCGAACTTCTCAGCGGTCGAGCTTCCGTCGGACTTCTGTGGGAGCCGAACTCCCTCCGCACTCCTTCAGTCGAACTCCTACGAGAGCCGAACTTCCTCCGTACTCCTTCAATCAGATGCCTATAGGAGCCAAACTTCTTCCAAGCTACTCCTTCAGTCGGATGCCTATAGGAGTGCAAACTCCTCTAAAATTGATATGTGCCAAAGTCCAATCTGATGCTCAGCCTAATGCAACCGGTAGTCATGAAAGAGCTTCAGCGGATGAACTTTAGTCGAACTCCTTCAATCGGCCGAACTCCTCAACGGCCGAGCTCCGATCAAACTTCTCAATGGATGAACCTTAGTCGAACTCCTCAGCGACCAAGCCCCGACTGAACTCCTCAGCGGTCGAGCTTCTTCAGTCGAACTCCTCCAAGAGTCGGACTCTTTCCAAAATTTTTCTTCAGCCAGATTCCTCCAGGAGTCGAACCTCTTTCGGATCGCTCCCATAGTTTGGATTCTTTCAGGAGCCGAACTTCTTCCGAATCGCTCCCGCAATCGAATTCCTCTAGAAGCCAAACTCCTTTCGGATCACTCCTGCAGTCGGAGTCCTTCAAGAGTCAGACTCCTTCCAAATCGCTCTTACAATCAAACTCCTCCGAGAGCCGATCTCCTTCCAGATTGTCCCTACAATCGGGTTCCTATAGGAGCCGACCTTATTTCAGATTACTTTTGTAGTCAGACCCCGAACGTATGCTTCCACCAGATGATGAGACCGCCACTACTAGTCTGACGACACTGCTCTCTCTATAACAAGCTCCATGTGGCCCATGACCAGACGACATGGCTGCCACGATTAGTCTGACGATGCCTCTCCCTCTCCATACCGAATTCCATGCGGCTTCAAGTGGCCTACTACCAAACGGCTGCAACTGTCACCATCAATCCACTACAAGCTCCGCATATAAAAAGGATCCTCTAGATGCATTTTCTCTAAGCTCTAAGCTCTCTTCTCCTTTTCGAAACTCTATCGAGCTCTCGCCTAAGCACTTCATTTTTGTTGGTCAGAAGAGCTGATTTGATCGTCGGAGGATCCTATCGGAGCCACTACCATCGACTCCAGATGGAACTTTATTTTATAGATTTTCGATGGCGACCTCGTCCTCCTCCACTCCAGCTCGTTCCGATGTCGATCAGATTCTACACCAACAAAAATTACGCTAGAAGGATCTCTATCTCTAAGGTACCCTTATTCTTCAAGAAGTGCTTAGTCGATCCTGTCAACCTTCTTCTCCAAGATTCGTCTTCACCCTCTTCCTCAATCCCAAGAAATATCTTAAAAGAAGATAACTATCTGGAGATCTACCGTGTCTGCTGTCAGATTCGAACCAGATCCATCCACTCCTGCCCCATCACCGACACTTTAACCTCCACCTCCATCGACGACTATGGTAGATCCAAAGTAGTTCAACTACTGATGCAGCGGATTCAGAATCTCATCGAGATGGTGTAGGCCATGCGGCAGCCTCCGACGGTGACTCTGCCAGAAAACCCATGGTCGGGATGTCAAAAATCGATCCCAAAGAAGAGCATTTGGGCTAGCATGCTCATCGCCGTTGGAAAGGAGAAACAGAGAGCAGAGGATCCAAGTTTGGATCATAATTCTCCTCTAGAGGAGACCTTCCCCATCTGTAGTCGGAAGCCCTCCAAGATCTGCGATCGAGACGACGTCCTCAATCACAAACTGCGAAAGATGGACCAGTGGATTGAGGAGCTCGACCGCATCGCCCAGCTCACCATGATGATGTCCGCACCGACCCTCCTTTCTCTTTTCAAATTATGCAAGAGCTCATTCCATCAAACTTCAAGCTTCCTCAATTTGAAAGCTACGATGGAACCCTTGATCCGATTGATCATCTGAAGGCCTTCTGGACCATGATGCTACTCCATGACGAACCAGACGCTATATTATGCCAAGCTTTCTCATCTACCTTAAAGGAAGCAGTAAGAAACTAGTACTCGACGTTGAAGCCAGGTATGATCTTCTCTTTTGACCAGATGAGCCATCAGCTCATGGCTCACTTCGTCAGTAGTTGACATCCGTGCTGAGATTCGAATTCCCTGATGAATGTCAAGCAGGAGGAGAAATCCATCCGAACTTATGTCATCCGATTTAATGCTGCGGCATTGGAGGTCTGAAATCTGAACCAGTCTGCTGCAATAGCCGCACTCAAGGATGGCCTTCAGAAGAATAATTTATTATTTTTTCTAGAGAAGAAGTATCTCAGGGACTTTGTCGATCTGCTAGCCCGGGTCGAGAGATATGCCCGTACGGAAGAAGCCTTTAAGTTGAAGGATGAAGAAACCATAAAAGAGCGACGGACGGACGAGTCTAATAGACCCACTGTCGATGGAGGGTCGAGTGAAGTTCGGCCATGCTCTCGAGCTCCTCCAAGCGCAACCGAGGTCGAACTCTCCCTCAAGCTCGTCATCAAGGAGGCCCTAACAAAAAGGCATGAAGTTTTTCTCCAAGAGGTTTTATAGGAGGGATGAATGAAGTTCGACCGCGCTCACGAGCTCCCTCGGAGTACAAGTGAGGCCGAACTCCCCCTCGAGCTTGTCGTCAAGGAAGCCCTGATAAAAGGGCACGAAGTTCTCCCCCAGAAGACTTTGTAGGAGGGCGAAATGAAGTTCGGCCATACTCACGAACTCCCCTTGAGCACAAGTGAGGCCGAACTCCCCCTCGAGCTCGTCATCAAGGAAGCCCCGACAAAAAGACATGAAGTCCTCCCTCAGGAGGTTTCACAGGAGGGCCGAATGAAGCTCGGCCACGCTCACGAACCCTCCTCCGAGCGCAAGCGAGCCCAAACTTCTTCTCAAGCTCATCATCAAGGAAGCTCCGATAGAAGGACGCGAAGAAGTCCTCCCCCCAGAAGCTAGAACCATTAATGAGAGAGGAACAACAAGAAGATCGATCGCTTTTCGACATCATCGATGCTATCTCTGGGGGCTTGATACATCGGCGGGCTATCATCTTCCAGCGTCAAAGCCAAGAGAAGCTTGCTCCAAATTGATAAAGCCACCATAAAATAGAGGAGGTCGTCAGGTCCAGGACTTACCATCTAAAAAGCTCGGAGGAACAACGCTCCCACGATCTTGAGACTCAAAAAATTTGAGAATGTACTGTCGATAATTTTTCTTCAATAAGACTCCTTCATTTCAACATTATTATTTCTTGGTGCAAAAACTACCTGATGACAAGGAGGAAGCAAACAATAGTAGTCATGTTAGGAACAGGAGGAGAACCTCATCCTAACATGAGCAAGTCGAAGGTCTCATTCATTTTAGACGAGATAAGGGGAGAGGCCCTAACAACGGTCCTTATGTGCCCCCACAGTCCGATAGGAACAAGAGGAGAACCTCATCTTAATGCGAGCAAAGTCGAAGGTCTCGTTCATTTTAGACGAGATGGGCGGAGAGGTCCTGACAATGGCCCTTATGTGCTCCCACAGTCCGTTAGGAACAGGAGGAGAACCTCGTCCTAACATGAGCAAAGTCGCAGGCCTCGTTTATTTTAGATGAGATGGGGGGAAAGGTCCTGACAATGGCTCTTATGTGCTCCCACGGTCCGTTAGGAATAAGAGGAGAACCTCGTCCTAACGTGAGCAAAGTCGAAGATCGAGCTTCAAAGTCTACATCAATAGAAGATAAGATCTCCTTCACCTCGACTGTCAGAGATAAGATCTCTCCTAAGCGTCCGAGTCAACCTTGGCTAGAGATAAGATCTCTTCCAAGCGACCGAGTTAACCTCAGCTGTTGGAGATAAGATCTCCCCCGAGCTTCAACTTCAACCTCAGCTGCTAAGATCTCCTCTGAGGAGTTCAACCTTTAACCTCGACTGCTGGAGATAATATCTCTCCCGATGAGCTCAACCTTCGACCTCGACTGCTGGAGGTAAGATCTCCCTCGAGGAGCTCAACTTTCGACCTCAGCTGCTGGAGATAAGATCTCCCCTGAGAAGCTCAACCGCAATGTCAATAAAAGACAAGATCTTTCTGGACCTCGGCTGGAGACGGGATCCCCCCGAGCCTCAACTTCAATGTCAATCTTGGCTGGAGAAAAGATCTCTTTTGAGCTTTGATCTGAACTGACGTAGAGCCCTGAAGAGGACTTTGACAGTCGTCTTTTTTGTACTTTCTTTCTTCGAGTTTCGAACTTGAGAGTGGGAGGACTATTATTGAGGATAAATTTTGCTCCTATCGAAGTCCAACCTGATGCTTAGCCCAACACAATCGGTGATCATGGAAGAGCTGCAGCGGCCGAGTCTTAGCCAAATCTCTTCAGCCAGCCGAACTTCTCAGCAGCCGAGCTCCCGTCGGACTCCTATAGAAGTCGAACTCCCTCCGCACTCCTTCAGTCGAACTCCTACGAGAGCCAAACTTCCTCCGCACTCCTCCAGTCAGATGCCTATGGGAGCCGAACTCCTTCCGAGCTACTCCTTCAATCGGACGCCTACAGGAGTCTGAACTTCTCTAGAATTGATATATGCTAAAGTCCAGTCTGATGCTCAGCCTAATGCAACCGATAGTCATGGAAGAGCTTCAGTGGATGAGCCTTAGCCAAACTCCTTCAGCTGGCCAAACTCCTTAGCAGCTGAGCTCCGACCGAACTCCTCAGCGGACGAACCTTAGTCGAACTCCTCAGCGATCGAGCTTCGATCGAACTCCTCAATGGTCGAGCTCCTTCAGTCGAACTCCTCCTCCAAGAGCCGGACTCCTTCCAAAATTCTTCTTCAGCCAGATTCCTCCAGGAGCCGAACCCTTTTTGGCTTGCTCTCGCAGTTTGGATTCTTTCAGGATCCGAACTCCTTCTGGATCGCTCCTATAATCGAATTCCTCCAAGAGTCGGACTCCTTTCGGATCGCTCCTATAATCGAACTCCTTTGAGAGCTGACCTCCTTTTGGATTGCCCCTGCAGTTGAGTTCCTACAAGAGCCGACCTCATTTTAGATTACTTTTGCAGTCAGACCTCAAACGTATGTTTTCATCAGACGATGTGGCTGCCACTACCAGTCTGACGACACTGCTCTCTCCATAACAAGCCCCATACGGCCTACGATCGGACGACATGGCCGCCACTATCAGTCTGACGATGCCTCTCCCTTTCCATACCGAATCCCATGCGGCCTCGAGCGGCCCGCTACCAGATGGCTGCAGCTGTCACCATCAATCCGCTACAAGCTCCGTCTATAAAAAGGAACCCTCTAGATACGTTTTCTCTAAGCTCTCTTCTCTTTTCCGAAACTCTGCCGAGCTCTCGCCTGAGCACTTCATTTCTGTTGGCCAGAAGAGCTGACTTGATCGTCGGAGGATCCCGCTGGAGCCACCACCACCGACTTCGGACGAAACTTTATTTTGCAGGTCCCCGACGGCGACCTCGTCCTTCTTCACTCCAGCTCGTCCCGACGTCGATCAGATTCTACACCAATACTACTGTATCTAAATTATTTATATATCAAAAATTATATAATTTTGAGATCTTTATCCTATATATCAAATGATTAAAAAATTAATTTAAATCAAATTAAATTATATTTATTTTTTATTTAAAAATTTTTAAATTATATAATTTTGTATATATAAATAGTATAGAGATAATAGATCATCTTTTGATAGCATGAATTATCATTTTAGAGCCTTCATTATCCATTGTAGACCTGACTAAATCTGGTTGAAGGTCCATGTTAGCATGGCCAGGTCAATCTCACTCACTCACTCACTCTCTCTCTCTCTCTCTCTCTCTCTCTATATATATATATATATGTATGTATGTATGTGTATGTCCATCCAGCCTTGATGTTTTTTGGTTCAAGAGATCTAATGGCTCCAAGAAGTTCTCTTGGATGCATGTTTTTATTATTTCGAGCTGGACGTATGACAAGTAACGGAGACCCGACAGCCTAACACATTAACGGCCGTAGCTGCAGGGAGAGCCACCTAGATATGTACAAGAGGAGGGACGCCAAGCATACAAGCGAGACTAGGTTATTGGGGCCGTTCAACATGCTAGCTAGCTTCTATAGTTTATTACCTTCAAAGAGGCGGGGACCAAAACAAGAGGCCACCACGGCACCACTCGACCACCTTTTAAAAGCTCAGGTCGGCCGCTGTTGACATAAAGAAACCTACACTTTTACGTGGTAATGGTTTAAGTTTTTATAAAGAAAAAGTACAAACATCTCTCGTATAATAATATTAATTCATGAATATATGTTAAATGTTAAAAATAAATTGGAAAAATGAAGCAACGTAGAAGACAAGGAGAGTGAAACAGTGTGCTGCT
This sequence comes from Cocos nucifera, assembly GCA_006176705.1. Taxonomy (NCBI): domain Eukaryota; kingdom Viridiplantae; phylum Streptophyta; class Magnoliopsida; order Arecales; family Arecaceae; genus Cocos; species Cocos nucifera. The sequence goes on along the minus strand of QRFJ01000524.1, from coordinate 424,179 downwards.
GTTTGTGTGCACCCATGGGTTGGCAATGAACAAGTGTTACCTTATCAAACAAGCAAGTTCCTTAACTTATTATCGACTTAGAGAATCATTAATTGGACCCGCTGTGTAGACGGAATTTATGAGTAACGTCGACTGTATCAAAGATTCGATATTCATGAATCGTAGCTTTAGAAAGTCGTACCTTTTAATTTGAAAAGAATTAGAAGACACGGCAGAAAATAAAGCTAATAAAGAAATTGAGATGTACTCAAAACTTCATTTCAATATAAAATCTTTTTATTTCAAAGAATATTTCTTATTTTTTAATTAGAAAAGAAATTCTATGCAAATTCTTAAGGGGCAAACTTCACCATTAATTAATACCCAGGCCAGCCCAAACAACCTGGACGTGGTCAGCCACCGTATAAAAGGCCCAAAAAAACAAAAAAAAAATTCCACATGGTTTTTAAATCATTGATATATAAAAAAAAAAAGAGAGAAAAGATTCTCATTAGCAAAATTCTTCTCTCATCCGACTCCTAATTGAAGTCAAAAATCAATAATGCCAGGAAGGAGTTGAACTCTCCCCTCCAGACCGAGGCCTCAAGCAAAGAATATCACCAGAGTTTTCTTTCCAAAAGTAAGCAATGTGCCCACCAAATTTTACCCTAAACGTGGCTGAAAAAGCTAGATTCTTGAGATGCTTAGGTGGAACTTTCTCTAGCTTCCCCGGTCATCAAAGCCTTGATTCTGACCGGCAACTACCAGAATTTTCTTGAAATAAATTGAAACATTTTTTCTCTATTTTTTCTACTGATTTTTCTTAAATTTCAAGTATTGTTCATCACTATCGATTATCAGGTAGGGAAGCATTGGCTGCACCGCCAAGGCCTCGACCATCATTGACCATGGCTAATAATGGTGGAACCTCAACTACTCCAAAAAAGAAGGGATCACCCCAATCCCTTGTCTCACTAAGAGAGAAAGAGGAAGAAGAAAGAAACAAAAAAAAAAGATAAAAGAAGAAAAAAATGAAGAAAATTTAGAAAAAAAGAAAAAGAAGAGAGAGTGTTTCTATCTCTTCCTCTCACCTTTCTCTCTCTTCCACTTTCTTTTTCTAGTTTTTCTCTCTAATTTTTTTTCTCTATAATTTTATCTCTCTAGATTGTATCTCTTTTTTAGGATTTTTAGGAAAACCTTTCAATAACCTTGATAGACCTTGGGGAAGGGATCTTAACTGTTAATTATCGGATAGCCTACCACCCCCATCTTGATTAAGCCAAGCATCATTAGATTTCACCATCGATTGGTGAGTTTATTCTAGCTCGGCTATAAAATATAAGTATAGTTATAGTTAAAAGTTGATGAGTTGAATGAAATTTATTTTAAATCAGATTATTGAATATAATTCATTTCAAATTGGGTATATGATAATGTCACTACAAAAAATTAAATTATTAGCGGTGGCTAACTACCATCACTAATATGTATTTTGCCATCGCCAATATTATTAGCGATGGTACCATATCGCTAATTGGTGGTTAGAAAAATCCTAGTCATTAATTCCGGTTATTAGCGTTGAGTTTCTTAACCATCGCTGATACTAATGATTAGTGATGGCATTAACAATGGTAATCTTTTATTGCTATTTATTTTTTAATTTTAAAATAAAATATAAAAAAATTTAAAAACTATTAGCAATATTTTTTTTATCACTAATGTCATCGCTAATAACTATTAGTGATGGCTTAAGTTGTCGCTAATAACTATTAGAGATAGCCTAATTCCATCGATAACACTTAATTTTCTTTTTTTAAAAAAAATATAATAATATTTGTTATTAGCGATGGTAAAGCCGCTGGTAACACTTAATTTTATTTTTAAAAAAAATTATAATAATATTTTTTAAAATCTATTTTAATTAATCATAATCAATTTATAATTAAAATCTTAAATATGTGAAATTTCTAAATATGAAAACTTAAAATAAGTAAAAAAATTTATTAATAGAATTATCTGATGTGATGGCTGGGACAATGAGCCCAGCTGATCGCATAGCTGTAGGTCCTAAAGAATCTCCACAACCACATCGCGGATGGCATCTTAGAAGCTTTGAGGTTGCTAGTTCAAAAGTCTCTGCACGACCTCTTCCACATGCTTCTTGCTCCAAATCTGAAAAGTCAAAGCTTATGAGAACACCGAAGAGTATCGAGCCATTGGAGGATCAAATCTGTGGCCGAATTCTATGACCCGAATCCTACTCAAACCTTCGGTGACCCTGAGCCGTCCCTCAAGATCAATGAAGGATTAAGTGGATAGGTTATTGCTGTACCGTGCAATGATGTATTCCATGTAATCCATCTATGCAATTCAGAAATATATTAGTTCTAATATATATATTAGATTCTGTAACAACTTAATAAATATAGTTTAAAATTCTTACCATGATCTGTCACGATCTAAAATCTAAGTAATCACCAATCTTCTTAGACTGATGTGTGGCCTCCCACAACCATAGCTGGCCTAGTGGATAACCCAGTTTCCATAACTACTATAAGTAAATAATAAAATCAAATTAATTAAAGTATATATGTAAGAGTTTTTACCATTCTAATAAAGAGTTTTAGTATAAATTTCTTATCAGTCTGTCGGCAATAATATGTGTGCCAATAGAACTGCCCGTGTGCCTGATCAGATTCTGCTAGATAGCCTGATTCTATCGGACTCTTTGTCGCTTACCGGAGTACTCCTCGCTGCTCCACTAATCGCAGATGGCCTCCTATACATCCACCTGCATCTAATGATCCCTATAGGATCTTCAATTCGATGGTGACTGAAAATTGGAATGCTCGATAGCAGACTGTCGAAGGCTATATAGCCCATCCCAGAACCTCCATGTAGCCACCTCCTTGAAGGTTCAATAGCCAACCTTCTCATCCTCAAAAGTCTTGAATCAATAATATTCCTATAAGTAGAAGCAACCGTATATTAATAAATAGAATACAAACTGTTGGTGCAGAAATCCGTCGCCGCCGGAGGTCGCCGAAATCGAGGCCGCTGAGCGCCGCCGGGGACCTGCAAAATGAAGTCCCGTCCGGAATCGGTGGGGTGGTGGCTCCGGCAGGACCCTCCGACGGTCAAGTTAGTTTCCGGCCAACAGTAATGGAGTGCTCGGAATGAGTTCCGGAGCTTAGAGATGTGGAGGAGAGCTTAGAGAGTCGAGAGTTCAGAGAGCTTAGCCTTAGCGTGTCGGGAGGGTCCTTTATATAGTGGAGCTTGATGGTGACAACTGCAGCCGCGTGCTGGCGGGCCGCTCGAGGTTCGGTAGAGTCAGTCTCACTGGTGCCGTGTGCGGCGGATTGAGGGTGACAGCCATCGCCGCCTGAGTCGGCGGATTGAGGGTGACAGCCATCGCCGCCTGACAGTGGGTCGCTATCGCCTGTGGCGATTGCAGAGCTTGCCGAATGAAGGGTTGAAGGCCTTCGTGTGCCCATTTCGGAGGAGTTCGGACTCCTGAAGAAGAAGATAGGAGGGAGTTCGGCTCCCATAGACGTCTGGCTGGAGGTATGCAGCTAAGGCTCATCCGCTGAAGAGTTCGGCTGCTGAGAATCCGAAGCTCGGCCGTTTGGAGGTTCGGCCGACTGTTGGACTTCGGCTGAGGCTTGGACACTTGAGAGTTCGGTAGGAGCTCGGTCGGCCGAAGTTTGATGAGGGCAACCGCTGAGGAGTTCGGCCCAGTGACGACTGCTGAGGAGTTCGGGCTCCTAAGTGACGACTGCTGAGGAGTTCGGGCTCCTGAGTGACGACCGCTTGGGGATTCCACTAAAGCCCGTCCGCTGAGGAGTTCGGCCGCTGAGAGGACTTCATTGAAGCTCGGCCGCTTGGAGTCGGTCCGAAGGAGTTCGGCCGCTGAGAATCCGAAGCTCGGCCGTTTGGAGGTTCGGCCGGCTGTTGGACTTCGGCTGAGGCTTGGACACTTGAGAGTTCGGTAGGAGCTCGGTCGGCCGAAGTTTGATGAGGGCGACCGCTGAGGAGTTCGGCCCAGTGATGACTGCTGAGGAGTTCGGGCTCCTAAGTGACGACTGCTGAGGAGTTCGGGCTCCTGAGTGACGACCGCTTGGGGATTCCACTAAAGCCCGTCCGCTGAGGAGTTCGACCGCTGAGAGGACTTCATTGAAGCTCGGCCGCTTGGAGTCGGTCCGAAGGAGTTCGGCCGTGGGAAGTTCGAAGGAGTTCGGCCGCATGGAGTCGGTCCGAAGGAGTTCGGCCGTATGGAGTCGGTCCGAAGGAGTTCGGCCGTGGGGAGTCCGAAGGAGTTCGGCCGAAGGGGAAACCCGGGAGGAGCTCGGCTGGCTGAAGGGTCGGCCGGCGGTGGGGTTCGGCCGAGGGACGATTGCCGAGGAGTTCGACCGCCTGAAGTCGGTCCGAAGGGGTTCGGCCGTATGGAGTCGGTCCGAAGGAGTTCGGCCGTGGGGAGTCCGAAGGAGTTCGGACCGAAGGGGAAACCCGGGAGGAGCTCGGCTGGCTGAAGGGTCGGCCGGCGGTGGGGTTCGGCCGAGGGACGATTGCCGAGGAGTTCGACCGCCTGAAGTCGGTCCGAAGGGGTTCGGCCGCCTGGGCTCGCCTGGAGTCGGTCCGAAAGGAAAACCCGGGAGGAGTTCGGGTGGCCGAACGGGCGTCTGGGAGGAGTCCTGCCGCTTGGAGTCCAAGGAGCTCGGCTGTCAGGAAGTTCGACTGGCGGTGGGAGTTTGGCCCGGAGCCTGGCGCTGGGGAGTTCGGCAGCTAGGTAGTTCGGCCCGGACCTTGGCGCAGGGGAGTTCGGCCTCTAGGCAGTTCGGCCGTGGTAGGGGCTCGGCCTGGCGCTAAAGCTCTTCAGCGGCTACTGGTTATATTGGGCTGAGCGTCGGGCCAGGCTTCGGCAGGAGCGGGATTTATCCCCAACACAAACCTACAATGAATTTAAAAATTAAACATTTATGACTTACTCAAAATATCTTTCAAGATGCATCATGAGCTCCAAATGGCCAGTTGGAGAACTCATTCACCGGCCCTAGCATCAAGCATCGGATGATGCTAATAACCATACGAGATACTCCAGACTTTTTAAACATGCTGCAAAATTGATTTTGAAAAATAAAAGTTAACTCTAGAATGGCTAAATTCTAAACATATTAATTGAAGTTGTAATACTTATGAGCAGTTCTGAATGTGGATGAGCTCTCTATCCTTCGGTCGAGTTAGAAGTACTGCAAGTTAGGCAAGTCCTCAACCACGACTCTGTGTCTGAGAGCCGGTTGCTGCTGCATATGACTATGGGATCACTAATGACCCCCTATGGTCTGAACCTGAGCGTAAAATATCTAATATAAAGAATATTATATTAGTTAGTAAAGAACAAAATAATATAAACAAGAACATCTAAAGTATTAGAGTTTACCACCTGATGTGAGAGGTGTAGAACCATGCAAGCTGGCCGCATGATCGCTCTCTCCTTGAGAACTCTGTCCATGATTGGAATGGCTCCAATTTCTAGAAGACATGATGTATAACCTCTAAAAATAAAAATAAATAAATTTATCAAATTAATTATATAATTATGGACGGTAATGTAAGATTTAAAATGATGTATTTTGTTGGCCAATAAAGCTTATGTGAAATACGTTCTCGATAAAAATAAAAACCAAAGTAAGCAGATAACCTAAAAATTGGTCTAAATAAAATATCTATTAAAATATAATAAAACGATCAAAATTTAATTCATGTGTAACCAAGATTGTTAATTAGTATCTACAATGTATCAGTAGAAAAATGATTCTCATCCAACAATATATGATAATTTGTTAGCCTACTGGTCCCTTGATTGAGGCATTGTCTGATTCTCGTCCAGCAGTACATGATAATCTCAATACATAAAAAATAAAAAAAGCTTAAATCTGCCATTGAAAAATAAGGCATTGCAAGTTTTCTTGCACTTTTAACCATAAGGTAGCTGCAAGCAGTTGTCTACGATGTAAGAGACCATCAAAGCTTGCACTGCAACTACAATAATAAGAACAAAAATGCATCACCTCCATTTAGACATATCTCACATAGGCAATCATCATAGCCTCTCTGAGCCCCCAGCTGCCTCCTCGAACTGCAAACTAAAAGTAAAAATCTTATTTAAAAATAAAATAATAACTTAAAAATAATACTTAATTCATGTGCTCATGCAGCCTAGTCATCTGGCATGCTCCAAGTCCGCATGCATAGGATGCATGTCCTAATCATCCTCATTTGTAATGATGTTTTTTACTTTTATAATTATGCTTTTGAGAATGTTGCACTCTTAGTTCAAGGACAGGCTCGTTGTCCTTATAAGAGATGTATCAATAGAGAAATGTTTGATAGAAATACAATAGTTATCTATTTATATAGGAGTGAATTTATGCCAAACTACAAATACTGGTACTTGCATGGGAAGACGAAGGAGATAATTTAACTATGGATTTCAAAGGCTCTACTTGTCCAACACATTTGCTAATGTGCAAGAGCTTAATGGTGATAGGTTTGAGTAGATGATTAACATATTTGGTAGGTTTAATCTGATTATTAGTGAAAGTTAATGAAATAATCTTTCAGATAATAACCGTCATAGCCATGATGGACTATAGGGATTGGTATGGTTATAGCTTTGCTTACCCTCAGGGCTAGCAACCATATAGAGGGTAAGCATAGCTATAACCATAGCAACCCTATAGTCTATCATGGCTATAATATTTGCTACCTAAAAAATTATTACACGAACCTCCATCAATAACCAAATCAAACACATCAAATGTGTTAATCATTTGCTCAAGTCTGTCATCATTAAGCTCTTGCACGTCAGCAAGGTCTTGAACAAGTAGAGCCTCCGAAGCCCTTGCATTTGTCTCCCTCATCTCCACATGCAAGTACCAATACTTATAGTTTGGCAAAAATCCGTTATTATATAAATGGGCAACTATTGTATCCCTATCAAGTATTTCTCTATTGACATATCTTTTACAAGAACAATGAGTCTATCCTTGAACTAAGAGTACAGCATTCCCAAAAGCATAATCACAGAAGTAAGGAACATCATTGCAAAAAGAAACAATCAAGACACGCATCCTGCGCATGCAGTCTTGAAGCGTGCTAGACAACTAGGCTGCACGAGCAATTCGGAATGGTATCCAGACAAATTCCATCCTAGAGATTTCAAATTAAGTATCGAGCGGGATTGCAAATAGAACTAAAAATGGGCCAGACTGGGCTAGGCTACACCCCTCCTTGAATCTAGCCCAAAAGTTTAAAATTAATTATATTAAATATTATAAATTTAAAATACTTAAATATTATTAATTTAAAACTAATTTAACTAAATTAGAATATGTACATTAACTAAAAGATGGATCTATGATTCCATGCAATACATTTTTTTAAAAAAATTAACACCATCAGCCTGAGTATGCAGGGCACGCAGGGGCGTGCGAGGGCTGGATACCTTGGATGCTAGCTGGGACCCGAGGCCTGAGCATGCAAGGTAAGCCCCAGTTCTGACTGGCACCTTCCCTCAGCTTGAATGCATGGGGGCTAGATGTCTTGGATGCCAACTAGCTGCCCGGACCTTTCCTTGATCCGAGCTCTCTACATGACAAGACCCAAATCCTATACTTCTAATTAATTAATTAGTTACCTAACTAATTAATTAAATTAATTTTTAATTAATTAATTTTTTAATACATAATTATACTTAATTAATATAATTTAAATAAAAAAATTAATTTTTAGTATTAGCCATCGCTAATACTCACAATAGAGGGTAGGCTTACATGTAGGACTAAGATGCAGGCTGGCGCGTTGAAGTTGAGGCATAAGGATGCACGAGCTGGTGAGTGGAGACCCAAGGTTAGGGACACGATCATAGAGATGAGGGCGCATAGACGAGGCCACAGGGTTGAGTTGGCAGGGCAAACGACCTAAGGTTGGGCCAGTGGGGCAGGGGCAGGGGTGGTGGCTCGAGGATGCAGCCACAAAAATGAGGGAGTGGGGATAGGGCCATGAGAAGGTGGTGCAGATCAAGGCCGCAGGGTCGGGGCCAGGGGGAGGTGGTAGGTGGCTGGGATGGTGGGAGGCGGTCGGGGACTCAGGGAGGTAGAAGGCATTAGGGGGAGGTAGGATGGGTGTAGCCGGGGGGAGACAGGGGTCTTAAGGAGGCGGCTGGGGGAGGAGGGCCGAGGGGAGGCAGAGGGAGAAGGCAGGGTCTTAGGGAGCGATCGAGGGGATACAGGCTAGGGGGAGGCAGGCCAAGTGCAACCAAGGTGAGGTGGCTAGGGGCTCGAGGAGGCAGTCGGGGGGAGGCAGGCTAGGGATAGCCAAGGGGAGGTGGCTAGAGTCTCAGGGAGGCAGCCGGGGGGAGGTGGCCAGAGGCTCGAAGAGGTGATCGGGGGGAGACAGGTCGGGAGGAGGCATGAAGAAAATCGAGTAGGATTTAGGGCATGCATTTTCGAAATATTTTCAAATTAAATAGCAATGAAAGCTAAATTATTCTAAAATTAATTTACTGCATGCATTGATCTAATTAATAAAATCATACTTAAGATCTAGACATGCTAATATGTAATTAAAAATTTAAATGCAATCGATTAGCAAATCATATTTGCTGATCGATTTGAGTTTAGAACTCGATACTTGTGCGCGGATAGCTGATTTCTATGATTTGAATCCACCAAAAGAAGCTTTGGTATTGCATTGCAGTCGCACACTCCTTTGGCCTCTATGGTTGGTCCATATGGAGCACCTGGTCCTGACTAGCTCCATTGGAGTGCTAACTCCTCGTCGAGGCCTTTGACAGTTGATCTCCATCAATCTAATTGATCACCTTTCTTCTAATCTTCTAGACACTCCAGAAGATTAGATAGTGTGTTTCAGAGGATGATGAGGTAGTCTCTGAAATTTGGTGGTGATCGATCACTCACAGTACCCTATCTCTCCACCCGAACCCAGAAACCTAATTCTAAGATTTCATACATCCAAAAAACCCTAATGCCTGAAAATCCTCTCATGCTCTCTCTCTTTAGAATTTTTTCATGAAACAAATTTTCACAGGATAAGGACTCTCCTATCTGCGATATACCTACTCCCAAAAATAATTTGAATGGGTGCCCAAAGAGAAATAAAAGAGGAAATGCATCAGATAAGAAATCTAGCGTAGGAAACTAGTGTTTGACTTTTCCACCCGAGATGGATGCAACCCACTCTATTTTTCTCTCTCTAAAAAACCTTTCCACGCCCCTCTCAAATGCTTCACATATCCCCATGCATGCCCACCTCAAAAAGCTCTTTTTAAATGAGTGCAACTTAGTGTTTAATGCATGTAGATGGGGTAAGGAGAGGGAGGTTAGATGGTTTCAACAAAACACTTGAACTCAAAATTCAAGTGAAGACATTATCCCTTCCCAATGCCACTCTAGGATGTTTGACACGTAGAAGGACTCTCCTTCTACATATCCACTCTGATACATGCACAAAAATGTGCGTTAAAAGCAAAAGGAGTCATAAAGAAAAAAAATGAGATATGGTCTTTTCAAATTTCAAACCACCTGCAATTGAATTCAAAATTCAATTGCATTTGAACCGGTCCAACACTTGGACCAGGTCAAAGGAAGAAAGTAAGGGAGTGCACAAAGTCCTTCTGGGTGAGGGAACACTCACATAAAACCAAAATTGCATGAGGAAAGGAGTGGAAAAGTCAAAGGTGTGGCGTGGGGAGAAATTGAATTCAAAGTTCAAACTTATTTTGAATTGGTCCAAATTGATTTCAACCAAACCAATTTTTTAGACCCATTTAGACCATGTTAAACCTAATCAAATTAGTCTTAATCCAAACCAATAAACTTCTAATCTAATTAAAAATTAATTAGATTTAGCTCTTGATCAAATCAGGGTCGAATCTTCCATAGCGATTAGGTCATCACATAACTTAATTAGGTCAAATTCAATTGAATCCAATTCAATCAGATTTAATCAAATCCTTATCGCTCAATCAAATTAAGCTAATTAGAAATCAAATTGCTAATTAATTCTCTAATAAATATAAAGTCCCAATCAGATGGGTGTTTGGGCAATAGAGTCCCATCTACATGAAACTCTTGAAGAGTCCTAAACTAGTGGGACTCTTAAACCTAGTATTTCAAATGAATGAAACTCACGATCACAGAGTTTTAGAGTAGTAAAACTCTTGATCAGAGAGTCCCAGATAAGTAGAACTCAGAGTTTCAGTCTAGTGGGACTCTTGGTCATAGAGTCCCAGTCCAGTGGGACTCTTGACCATAGAGTCTTAGGTCATCAGGACTCTTGATCAGCCATTAGATCAGGTAGGAACTTCTTTGGTATGTAACCCGATAGGTTCAAATCTTAAGCTGGTAGCATAAGAATTGATTTTCTGTACCAATCGATGTGATCATTTAGCAATGGTACCCGATGTCTAAATAGGTCGAATAGTTGCAATGCAACATTGACGAACCTGTAGCATATGGTTACCATATAATTCATCCCCTTGATCTCAATGCTCAAAAGATGACGTAGGATTTAACCATCAACCCTGAAAAAATTATCTACAATATATTTTGAAATTCAGTGTCTATCGAATGGACCATCCCGATCGAGCATTTGCTAAATTGAAATACAGTGATGCACTTGCTACAATACTTAGAGGAATCAATTCCATCTTGACTCACATACCGACTGCACAAGTACTTAACTGCACCTAGTAGCCTTCCATCACTGAATTAGAAATTCAAGTAATTCGGTACCTAAGTACAGTGAGTTGCTTGCAAGTCATTGTAATGGTCTCAGGTCTAAGAGATATTTATACCCATATCCTTCGCGAGCAACTCTTGACAATAGAGAGCTCCATAGTTGGGTTACGATCAGTAAAATATATCCTTATATTTCACCTGCATGCCATACCAGTATCTCCATACTTCTTAGTTAAGAGGACAACCAACAAATATGGTACGCAATGACCTGCACTCAATAAACATTATCATCCTAGGTAACAACGTATCATTTGATCGCGATCAGATTTTAGAACTAAATGATAAATCCTCTTTTGTCAAAACTAAATAGTCCTAAGGACTTCATCACCAAAGAGTTCATTACAGGAAGATGCACAAGAGTGATAAATACTAAAATAATAATTTTATTTATTTATAATTCAAGTATATTTTATAATTAAATTTAACTGTCTACAACCTAGATGATTAGCTTGACGATACATTTCCCAATACAGTAGGCCGAGCAAAATTGGAGGGAGGCAGGCTGGGTGCAACCAGGAGGAGGCGGCCTGGGGCTTTGGGAGGTGGGCCAAGTGCAGCCAAAGGGAGATGGATGGAGGCTCAGGGAGGTGGCCAGGAGGAGGCAGGCTAGGGGGAGGCGATCGGGTGCAGCCTGAGGGAGGCAGTCGGTCGAAGATGGGTTGGGCGCAACTAGGGGAAAGCAGCCTGGGGCTCAGGGAGAAGACCAAGGGGAGGCAGGCAAGGGGAGGTGGGCCGAGTGTAGTTGGAAGGAGGTGACCAGAGGCTCGAGGAGGTAGCTGGGAGGAGGCGGGCCGGGGGGAGCCATGGGTAGGCCACCAAGGGCTTGGGGAGAAGGCCGGGGGGAGCCAAGGCCAGGGGCCCGTGGACGCAGGAGGTGAGGGAAAGTGGGAGGTGGTGAGGGGGACCGGAGGGTGAGGGAGAGAGGGGGGTGCACTACAAGAAAATAGGGTTTTAGCAAAAAAAATCGATCATTAAAAATTAAAAATTGATCGTAAATAATTTAGCGATTGATTTTGCGATAAAAAAATTTTATTGTAAAAGGGCTGGTTTGAAATATTTTTCGATCGATTTTTTCAATCGCAAAATCTAACAACCAATTTATCGATAAATTTTTTTTTTAAATTATTAAAATTTAAAAGAAATTTAAAAACTTACGATCAATTTTCCAACCAAAAAATTAATTAATAATTTCCAAAAAATATAAAAAAAATAAATAATCTAATTTTTAAAAATTAAAAATTTATAAAAAATTAGTTTTTAATTTCTAGAAAGAAAAATTTATAAAAAAATATAATTTTTTTAATTTTTAAATCGATTAGAAATTTGATCATAAATTTTTTGAAAAATATTTTTTAAAAAAAATTAATTGCAAAATCGATCACTAAATTAATGAAAAAAATATTAAACTAAAAATTTAAATAATAATAAATCAAAAAATTGATCATAAATTTTTTTAAAAAAAATCGATCATAAAATTGATCACTATTTTTTTAAAATTTTTTCATTAATTCAATCGATCATAAAATTGAACACTAATTATTTTTAAATTTTTTAATTAAAAAATTGGTTGCAAAATCGATCGCTATTTATTTATCATAATATTTAAATTTTTAAAATTGATTGCAAAATCAATCTCTAATTTTTATTTAATATTTTAAATTTATATTTTTTATTTTTTATATATTTTATTATTTATAAAATAAAAAATATTAATATTTTTAAATTATTTTTTAATATTTTATTTTTAATATTTTATTTTATTTTTTTCTATCCTCCTTCGACATGCCTTCAGCATTCTACCTCGATCACCGCCCTCATTCGCTAGCACCGCCGCCCTCCGATCCCCCGCACCCCACCCCTCATGCTGCCCCCTGGCCACCCACACTGCTCGCCGACCGTCGACTGCCTACGCTGCCCCCGAGCCATCCGCACAGCCCCCCGACTGCCTGCACTGCGCTCGGGCCACCCGCACCGCTCGCACTGCACCCCGATTGCCTGCGCCACCCTCGTTCCCCCGATGGTGGACATCGATGGTAGGTGGCGGCAAGGAGAAGGGGAAGGGGGCATCACAGGCGGGCCGGTGAGGGGAGGCCAAAGTGGAAGGGGGGCGTCACTGGGCCAGCGAGGGGATGGGGGGCTGTCATGGTGAGCCAATGAGGGGAGGCTGTTGTGGGCGGTCACTGGGGAGGGGAAGGGGGCCGTCGCGGTAGGCCGACAAGGAGAGGCCATCGCGGGCAGTAATTGGGGAGAGGAGAGGGGCCGGTAAGGGGAGGCCATCGCGGGCAATCTCCGAGGAGGGGAGGGGGGTCGGTAGAGGCAATCATCGAAGAGGGGAGGGCGGGTAGGGGAGGGGAAGATAGGGGTCGGGGGCGGCTGGGATAGGGCTGGGGGTGGGGCTTATAAAGTTTTTTTCTTTTCTTTTTTTAAAAAAACAATCAGGTAAATCACCAAAAAAAGGTGCCAACTAAAATTTTTTAAAATTTAAATTTACGATCAATTTTTTGGTTGTAATAAATTAAAAAAACTTATGACCAAAAAATCGATTAGAAAATACTAAAATTGATTTTTTTTTAATTTAAAATAATTTAAAAATTTTCTAATTAATTTTTTAATCAAAAAAATTAATTTTTTAATCAAATTTTTGGTTGCAAATTTTTCAAAAAAAAGGATCAAAAAATACCAAAATTATTATTTTTAAATTTAAAAAAATTCAAAAAAAATTTAATCAATTTTTTAATCAAAAAATTAATTTTTCCAACCATATTTTTGATCAAAAAATAGTCAAAAAATGCTAAAATTACTTTTTTAATTTAAAATAATTTAAAAATTTTTAACCAATTTTTTGGTCAAGAAATAAATTTTTTTTGATCAAATTTTTTATCATAAATGTATTTTACAATCAAATATAATTTTTTTTATTTTTTTTAAATATTATATAATTTTAGAATTTAAAATCCATCTTCACTGTTTATTATCTAAATAATTATCATTAGAGTCTTGTCACAAAAGACTGGCTTGATTCGGTAGCCCTAGCTATGTCGATAAATAAAATTTAATTTTGATGATCACAAATGATCGTATGATGATCCAATAGATAGAGATCATCAATAGGTTCCAAAACTTGCAACGATGATCTCAGTGATATTTATAGTATACTATTAAAATTTTACTTCAATCAAACATAATTATCATAATCAATTTAGTACGAGATGATTTGAACCATTAAATAAAAAATGAATGATCAAAAGGCCAAATGGCATCCGATTATAAGATATTTTTTTAGATAAATGATCTTTGCTGCTACTTTAATTATTTGTATTGTGATGATCGTAAAATCTAAACTACGTATATATGAACCATCGACGTTAAGCAGATCTTACAAAAGCACGTGTATAATTACCTAAGGATTTTAAAATTGAGTATCAAAAAATATATAATTTTAGATCATTCATATATGTACGATTTGAATTTTATAATTACCATCATATAAATAATCAAAGTAGTTATAAAGATTATTTATCTAAAGAATTGCATTATGATCGGATGCCATTTGACCTTTTGATAACTCATTTTTCATTTAACGGTCCAAATTATTTCATACTAAATTGACCATGATAATGATGTCTGATTGAAATAAAATTTTAATATTATGCTACAAATATCATCGAGATCATCGTTGCAAGTTTTTGAATTAATCGATAGTCTCTATCTATCAGATCATCATACAGTCATTCATGGTCATTGAAATCAAATTTTATTGATTGACATACCTAGGGCCATCGAATCGAGTCGGTCACTTGTGATGATACTCTGACGATAATTATTTAGATAATAAATGGTAAAGATAGACTTTAAATTTTAAAATTATATTATATTTAGAAAAAAAAATAGAAAAAAATTATATTTGATTGCAAAATATATTTATGACTAAAAAATCAATCAAAAAAATTTATTTTATGATCAAAAAATTAGTTGCTAAATTTTTAAATTATTTAAATTAAAAAAATTAATTTTGATATTTTTTGATCTATTTTTGATCAAAAAATTTATGATAAAAAATTTGATCGAAAAAATTAATTTTTTAATCAAAAAATTTGTCAAATATTTTTTTAAATTATTTTAAATTTAAAAAAATAATTTTGGCATTTTTTGATTGATTTTTTGGTCAAAAAATTTATGACCAAAAATTTGATCAAAAAAAATTAATTTTTTGATTGAAAATTTTTTTGATTTATTTTAAATTAAAAAAATAATTTTAGCATTTTTTTAATTGATTTTTATGTCAAAAAATTTATGACCAAAAATTTGGTTAGAAAAATTAATTTTTTAATCAAAAAATTGATTAATTTTTTTTTGAATTATTTTAAATTTAAAAAAAATAATTTTGGTATTTTTTGATCAATTTTTTGGTCAAAAATTTATGACCAAAAATTTGGTCAAAAAAAATTAATTTTCTAACCAAAAAATTAATCAAAAAATTTTTTGAATTATTTTAAATTAAAAAAAATAGTTTTGATATTTTTTGTTTAATTTTTCATTCAAAAAATTTATGATCAAAAATTTGATTAGAAAAAATTAATTTTTTCATCAAAAAATAGGTCAAAATTTTTTTAAAATTATTTTAAATTTAAAAAATATAATTTTGACATTTTTTAATCAATTTTTTGATCAAAACATTTGTGAACAAAATTTTTGTTGTAAAATCAATTATAAAATTTTATAAAATAAATATTTTGTAAACTTACTTTTATATTCAAATTTTTGGTTGCAAAATCAATTGCAAAATTAGAATTTTGCGATTGATTTTGCAATCGATATTTTTTTATTTTTACATTACTTTTTTTAAATAATCGATCATAAAAATTTTGGTCATAAAATCGATCGTAAAATTGGTTATAAATTTTAACTAAAAAATTCAGTCACTAAATGGATCATAAAATTACTATTTTTTTGTAGTGGTGGTAGGTAGACCGAAGGACTGGAGAGAGAGGGGGATGGCAGGAGGATGGGAGGATGAAAATGCGGGGAGCAGGGGGTGGGAAAATGAGAGCACGATGGGTTAGTAAAAAAATAATGGTAGGAAGTTTATTAGTGACGATAAACTACCATCGCTAATAATTTTCTCTCATCACTAATAATAATAATTTAAAATAAATTTTATTAGCAATGGTAAATTACCATTGCTAATAATTTTATCCCATCGCTAATAATTATATTTTAAAATAAATTTATTATTAATGATAAAATACTATTGCTAATAATTATATTTTAATATAAAGTTATTAGCGACGGTAAGAAATCATTGCTAATAATTTTTTTTCATTGCTAATAATTATAAAATATATTTAAGAAAATAAAATTACTTGTTAGTGAGGGAAAACACTATCACTAATAATCTTCTTTCATCACTAATAATTATATTTTAAAATTAATTTATTAGCAATTGCAAGATACCATTTCTAATAATTTTTTTCATTACTAATAATTATAAAATTATATCAAAAAAATAAAATTATTTTTTATTAGAGATGATAATTTATCATCCTTAATAAGTTTTTCATCACTAATAATCAAAAAAATATATTTAAAAAATTATTTTTATTTATTAGCGATGGCATTTTGTCATCTCTAGTAAGTATCCTATCATTGGTAATAATAATAAAATTAAATTAAATAAATAAAATTATTTTTTTATTAGTGATGCAATTATTGTTGCTAAAATTCTAAAATTTTATTGCTAATATTTTTTTATGATGGAATAATATTGATCGATAAAAAGAGACTCAAAAAATATAATATCTATTCTAATAAGGATCATTATTTGAATATTAATTATCCAAAATCTTCATCATAGTTAGGACTAGAACTGGGCCTGGTCGGGTCCTATTCATACTTGAGCCCGATCCAAAAATATTACCACTGATTAAAAATAGTACTTAAATCAAAGACTAATCAAGTAAACAAGAAAAAGAGGAAAAGAAGAAGGCTCAAATCTGCCATTGGAAAATAAGGCATTGCAAGTTTATTTGCACCTTTAAGCATTAGGTGGCTATACGTGGTTACCTGCGATGTAACAGACCATCCAAGCTTGCCTTGTAACTATAAGAACGAAAATGCATCACTACCATCTCTCTCTAAACTCTTTTGGCCACTATAAGAATTTTGACTATTAGGAATGGCTAAATGCCATCCCAAATAGTCCATCTGCCATCGTTAATATCATCGTAAAATTCAATCTAAAAACTCTTATCGCTAATTATCATTATTAGCGATGGCAAAAAATATCATCGCTAATAACCATAATTAGCGATGATTTTTATAATGGAGATATTTCATCTCTAATAATTTTTATGGTTAAATTACTTTTTTTAAAAGAATTTAGCAACGATAATGACATGGCTAATACCATCGCTAATAATTAATAGTGATAGACTTGATCGTTGCTAATGCCGTCTCTAATAAATTTAAATTTTTTAATTAAATAAAATAAAATATTTTGAGAAATATTAGTGATGGCTACTTCATGGCTAAAATCAATGCTAAAAATTTTTAGCAACTAAAAGTACTATCGATAATTACATTGCTAATTTTATATAATTTTTAAATAAAATAAAATAATTTACTTAAAAAATTATTAGCGATGGCATATAGCCATCGCTACTATTTATTAGCGACAACGATTGCCGTCGCTAATACCAACACTAATAGTTAATTTATATTTTTAAAAAATTAAAAATAATATTTTTTAAAAATTTATTTTAATTAATTATAATAAATTATAATTTTTAATACCTATTATAATTAAAATTTAATAATAATCTAATAACTAAAAATTAAAAATTAATTATATTTTATTAAAAATATAAATTATATAAATTTTTTTATAAGCAGTATCAAAAAAATATAATACATCCAAAAAAATCAAGTTCGATCCTTGTTGTCGTCTACCTCCTCCTGTTCCTGCTCCTCTACAGCAGCTAGTGGATGAGAGCCAAATGTGCCAATATCCTATAACGAAAAAAATAAAATAATATTAATAAGTTTTGATACGAAGACGTATCTTTCGATACACTATTTTTCTCAAATAGATTATTTCTACACATTCCATTTGATGATACAGGACTACAGATATCCCCAGTCCATCGATTGATTAGTTAGATTGAATTTTTAGCCCCTAGATCTCCTTCTCGAACTCAAACCTAAATATATGAAGCTTTTAAATATAAAACTTAAAATAAGTAAAAAAATTAATAATATAATTAATTACCTAATGTGATGGCTAGAACGATGAGTCCAACTAATCATGTAGTAGCGAATCTCGGATAAGCTCTACGATTGTATCATGGATGGCATTCAAGAGGTCCTGAGGTCGTTGGCTCAAAAATCTTTGCACGATCTCCTTCATGTGCGCATCGCTCCAGGTCTAGAACGTCAAGATCTGTGAGGATGCTGAAGGGTATCAAGATAGTGAAGGTGGGTCGAAGC
The DNA here is from genome assembly GCA_006176705.1 of Cocos nucifera. Lineage (NCBI taxonomy): Eukaryota > Viridiplantae > Streptophyta > Magnoliopsida > Arecales > Arecaceae > Cocos > Cocos nucifera. Next base: position 405,895 of record QRFJ01000524.1, on the reverse strand, counting down.
TATCATCGAATCCTATGATCCGGCTCCTACTCACCCCCTCAATGGCGCTGTGCCATCCCTCAAGATCAAGGAGGGGCTGAGAAGATGGCTCATTACCATACCTCTCAGTAACGTACTTCACATAATGTGTTTGCATAGTTTAGAAATATATTAATTCTAATATAAAAATTAGATCCTATAACACCTTAATTATTAAATAAAGTTTAAAATTCTTACCATGATCTATCGCAACGTAGAATCTAAATAGTCACCAATCCACCTAGACTGGTGTGTGGCATGCCACAACTATAGCTGGTCTAGTGGATGACCTAGTTGCCATGTCTATAATAAGTAAATAATAAAATTAAATTAATTAAAATATGCATATAAGAATTTTTACAGCTCTAGTGAAAAGTTTTGGTATTGATTTCTTATCAATCTATTGGCCATAATATGCCGACCAAGCCGCCCATATGCCTAATTGGATCCTACTGGATGGTCTAATTTTGTCAGACCCTCTGCCACCTACCAAAGTACTTCTCACTGCTTCACTAGTTGTAGAGAGCCTACCATATGTTCGCCTGCATCCAGTGATCCATGAAGGACCTCCAGTCCGATAGTGATTGAAAAATAGAGTGCTGGATGGCAGACTATCTAAAACTATAGAGGCCATCTCGGAGCCTTTGAATGGCCACCTCCTTGAAGGTCTGATGGCCAGCCTCCTCATCTTGAAGAGTCTCAAATCGATAATACTCCTGTAAGATAGAAGAAAATATGTATTAATAGTAATTAAAATACCAACGTATCAATAAATTAAACTAGTTTCGACTTATTAGAAACATCTTTCAAGATACATCACGAGCTCTCGATGCCTAACTCGGGAAATCATTCATCGAGCCCGGTGATGTATGATCCTGGTAACGATACGAGATGTTGAAGACTCTCTAAATGTGCTGCAAAATTGATTTCGAAGAATAAATATTAATTTTAAAATTTTAAAATTATAAACATATTAATTGAGCATATAGTACTTACGAGTGACTCTGGATATGGATAATCTACCTATCCTCTGACCTAGACAGAGGTGCCATGAGCTGGATGGGTCCTCAACCATGATGCTATATCTGAGAGTCAACATCCACTATTGCATAGGACTATGAGATCACTGGTGATCCCTACGCTCCGAACCTGAGTGTAAAAAATCTAATACAAAGAATATTATATTAGTTAAAAAATAATAAAATAACATAAACGAGAATATATAAAGTATTAGAGCTTACCACCCGATGTAAGAGGTGACCATATGTTCGCTCGCATCCAGTGATCCGTGAAGAACCTCTAGTCTGATGGGGACTAAAAAATAGAGTGCTGGATGGCGGACTATCTAAAGCTATAGAGGCTATCCTCAACCACGATGCTGTATCTGAGAGTCAGCGGTCGCTATTACATAGGACTATGAGATCACTGGTGATTCCTACCCTCCGAACTTAAGTGCAAAAAATCTAATACAAAGAATGTTATATTAGTTAAAAAATAATAAAATAACATAAATAAGAATATATAAAGTATTAGAGCTTACCATCCGGTGTAAGAGGTGACCATATGTTCACCTATATCCAGTGATCCATGAAGGACCTCCAATCCGATAGTGACTGAAAAATAGAGTGCTGGATGGCGGACTATCTAAAGCTATAGAGGCCATCTCGGAGCCTCCGAATGGCCACCTCCTTGAAGGTCAGATGGCCAGCTTATAAACATATTAATTGAGCATATAGTACTTACGAGCGACTCTGGATATGGATAATCTACCTATCCTCTGACCTAGTTAGAGGTGCCATGAGCCGGATGGGTCCTCAACCATGATGCCGTATCTGAGAGTCGGCAGCCGCTACTACATAGGACTATGAGATCACTGGTGATCCCTATCCTCCGAACCTGAGTGTAAAAAATCTAATACAAAGAATATTATATTAGTTAAAAAAATAATAAAATAACATAAATGAGAATATATAAAGTATTAGAGCTTACCACCCGGTGTAAGAGGTGCAAACCATGGGAACTGATCATACAATCGCTCTCTCCTCGAGAGCTCTATCCTCGACTAGCGTGGCTTCAGCCTCTAGAAGACATGAATATGCTCTCCTAAAATAAAAATAAATAGATTCATCAAATTAATTAAATAATTATGGATGGCAAGGTAAAGTTTAAAATGATGCAAAATAAGTAATTAAAATGATCCAAAAATTATATATTTAGCACTACTCATCGGCTTTAATTTTCAGATGTTTGGTATCTTTTGGAATCTTCGTCCAATTCTTTCTTTTCTTCCACCTCTTTCTCTTCTTCTTCCTCTTCTTAGGGAGAATTATCTTTTAAAATAATCTCAATTGAATCTACCTCCTCATGTTGGCTATTTTCACGTAGGAGTACTCCTGGAGTATTCAATTCCGCATCATCGAAGGATTGATGAACTCCTACTATCTCATCCTCTTGAAAGCATTCTAATAATTGGGGCTTTTCTTCTTCTTCGAGCACATAATGAATGGCTCAAGACCTAATTTTGCATACAGCTCCCCAATCTTTCCTTCCTCTTTCTCTTAATGGAAAACGAGTATAATACACTTGAGCAGCTTATGCAACTAATACAAATGGATCATTGACATAAGCTTTTGATTCATGTTTGATCTCAATAAACTCATGCCGTGGATCAACCTTCATACCATTGTCAGTATCGAGCCATTGGCACTTAAATAGAATGACATAATTACCTCTAATATAGCTCATTGTAATCACTTCTTCAAGGATTCCATAGTACTCACTCTCCGACTTATCTTTCCATCAGCTACCTTTCATATACACACCACTATTCATTATGCTTTTATAATTTTCATATTGCTGGATGTGAAATTTGAAACTATTTACATTACAGCCACTATATCATGTCACATATTTTTTTAGGCCCGTAACCTAATGGTCTTAGCTTTCTTGGTGTGGACTCACTGCCTTGAATGACTAATTAACAGAACCAATATACAAAATTTTAAATAAGAGGTTGCTGCATGATCGAATGGTGTAAAGCCATCAGTAGATAGACCTAGCCAAATATTGCATGATTTCTGAGCAAATAAAGGGTGGCAAGCATCAAATTGCTTCCATGCCTCACTGTCCGATGGATGACACATCATATCAGGATGCTTATGTGGTTCTTCTTTGTGCCATCTCATCTGTCCAACAGTACTCTTGGATAAGTAAAACCTTTGAAGTCTAGGAGTGAGAGAAAGGTATCAAAAAACTTTGTATGGTATGTCCTTCTGATTCCTACCCTCTTGCCTCAGCTTAAATTGGCTTGCACCGCATACACCGCGTGATCTCTTCTATTGATTCTCTTTATAGAAGAACATGCAACCATTACGGCATGCATCTATTTTCTCATATCCCTTGTCCAATCCTTTCACCATTTTTTTTGAAGCATAGAAGCTCTCAACAAGCTTCTCATCCTTCGGTAGCATTTTCTTTATTATTACTACCATCCTATCATAACAATTAACTATCATATTAAACTCGACCTTCAAGTTCAACAATTCTGATATAGCCGATAGTATAGTGTGTGTTTCACATTCCGGTCATATAGCTCATTAGCATCTTTCAGTATATGGTAGAAATCATCACTGCCAACTTCTAGATTATCCTCCATATTCTAATTAATTCAGAACCAGCCGCATCCATAACCATATCCACCATTTTATCTATGTCCATATCTTATTTGGTTCTAGCCCTTGTAACTTTCTTCCATGTCCCTCCGTATAGGTATCAATGCTTATAGTTGGGCATAAATCCACTCTTATACAAATGGACAGTAATTGTATCTCTATTAAATATTTTTTAATTGCCATATCTGTTGCAAAGATAACAAGCCCATCCTTATTGTAAGGTTGTCGTATTATCAAAAATAAAATCATAAAAGTACTCTACATCCTTCCTATATTCAATAAAAATCTTCCCGTCGACTACTCGACGGTCCATCCAACTACGATCCATGGACGACTATCTAAGAATTCTATATATAAATAAATATAAGATAATTATAAAATACTATTTTATCATTCAAAATTATTTATATAGTAAATTAATGCATCATATCATCAACTAATAGGTAAAGATAAATCCTATCTCATTCAAGAAATGCATTAATTCTATTGGTCCATTACATTAATCAAACAATACGAAATAGGAGTCGAAGAAAATTTCGACAGCACTTCCCCTTAGTTCTCTCCTGTAAGGAGAACAAAACAAAAATTTTGTCCAAAATTCTTTTTGAAATCTAAGCATACCGTTTGATTATTGTAATGACCTATAGAATTACTTGCATTTCCTAAACTATCCATAGTGGACAATCAATTAATCAATGTACATAATTCTTTTATTTATACAAAAATAAGTAAATATATAGATATCTTAGAATATATACATCAATCAACTGATGGGTCTATTGTTTCATGTAATACAAATTTTATTCAAATTAATACATAATTAATGATGTCTGGCACACAAGAGTGAAATGTCTTTAATGCCAGCTATGACCTAAGGCCCAGGTATGTAGGGCATGCCCAAGCCCTATGTTTGCTATACTGATCACCAACACTTCTCTCGATTCGAATACTCTACATACCGAGATTCAAATCCCATATATCTAATTATTTATTTAGTGACGGCACTAGCCGTCACTAATGCCATCACTAATACTAAACAACATCAGCCGATGCTAATGTCATCGCTATTGTTGCTACTTACAGTGGGAGGGAAGGGGCTGCAAGATCATGACCGCAGGCTAAGGGAAGGGGCTGCAAGATCTAGGCTGTAGGCTGGGGGCGGCGAGGTAGGGGCCGTGCAGTCAGATCGACCATGGACAAGGAGGCATCAACGAGGTGGCGATGGCTGCAATAGAGGTGGGGATGGGGCGGTTGGCTCGAGGCCACGGTGCAGGAGGCACCGACAGGGTGGGGATGGCCATAGGAGAGGTGGAGACGAGGTGGCTGGCTCAGGGCCGTGGTGTAGGAGGCACCGGTGGGGTGGGGATGGCTGTAGGAGAGGCAGGGATGGGGCGGTTGGCTCAGGGCCACGGCACAGGAAGCGCCAGCGGGGTGGGGACGGCCATAGGAGAGGCGAGAATGGGGTGAGAGGCTCAAGACCGTGGCATAGGAGGTGCCGACGGATTTGGGGCGACCGCAAGAGAGGTGGGGGCTGGGGCGGCTAGCTCGGGGCCACAATGCAGGAGGCACCGGTAGGATGGGGATGGCCGCAAGAGAGGCGAGGATGGGTGGGAGGCTTGAGGCCGCTGCATAAGAGGCGTCAGCAAGTTCGAGGTGCCACAGTAGAGGTGGGGACTGGGGTGGCTGGCTCTGGACCGTGGAGCAGGAGATGCTGGCAGGGTCAAGGTAGCAGTAGGCAAGGTGAGGCCAGGGCAGCAGACTTGGGGCCGCAATATAGGAGGTGCCAGTGGGGTCAGGTTGCCAAGAAGGAGGATGCATGGGGAGTGGGAACGTCAGGAAGAATGTATGGGGAGTGGAGAAGGCATGGAGGAATTTTTTTGGTAAAAAATTTCTTTCCCACCAAAGAGACAGGCGGAGTTTATGGGTGGACTATTATCGATTGCAAAATTACCATCGATAATACGGTCAGCAACACCAAAATTTCTATGCTAAAGTTATTAGCGGTGACAAATTTCATCGCTAATAACAAAATAACATCGCTAATAATATTAAATTTTAAATTAATATATAAATATTAATATTAATTTTTAAAAAAAATTTAATAATTACCGACGATAAGAAGCCATCGATATTTCTATCGAAAAAGTTATTACCGACCACAAAGGTGTCGCTAATACGAAAAGACCGTCACTAATAATATTAATTTTTAAAAATAATTTTCTTTCAAAATTATTAATGATGGCAAGATCTCAGTCGCTAAAGTCATCGCTAAAATTTATAATTTTTTTCTAAAATAATATATTTTAATATTAATTTTTTCTCTTAGATCATTTTTTAGTGATTAAAAATTAATATTAGATTTTATTAATTTTTAACTTAATTAATTTATAGATTGAGTTCTAATTGATTTAAAATAGATTTAATTTAATTAAACTTGACTTAATTTAAGGCTAATTATATTTTTAATATTTTAAATAGGACTTGGATTCAAAGTTTAATTAAATTAGGTTTGACAGGATTTCGAATCGGATTCGAATTTAATTCAAATGGAACCTAGATTGAAAGCTATTTTTTTTCTAATTAATTTAAATCAAATCAAATTTAATTAAGCTTGACTTAATTTTAGGATAATTTGGTTTAAAATTCAATTAGGACTTGGATTCAAGATCTAATTGAATTAGGTTAGACACGATTTTGATTGGATTCAAATCGAGTTCCAATTGGATTTGGATCGAACCTAAACTAAAAATTATTTTTTTCTATATAATTAATTTTAATTAGATTAAATTTAATTAGACTTAAATTAATTAAAGATAATTAAATTTTACTATCCAAGTAGAACTGGATTTTACTATCCAAGTAGGACTTGGATTTTAAAGTCTAATTGAATTATGATTGACAAATTTTCTAATCAAATTTGAATTAAATTTAAATTTAAAATTATTTTTTTAATTAATTTAAATTAGTTTTAATTTGATTAATCTTGACTTAATTTGAGGTCAATTAGATTTTATAATACATGTAGGATTTAGATTCGAAGCTTAATTGAATTAGGTTTGACAGGATTTTCAATTAGATTCAAATTAGGTTAGAATTATAGTTAAGTATAATCATGGATCAAGTTTTAATTGATTTAAATTAGCTTAAATTTAATTAAGCTTGATTTAATTTGAAGGTAATTAGGTTTTACTATCCAAGTAGAACTTGAATTAAAAGACTAATTAAATTAAGATTGACTGAATTTCAAATTAGATTTGAATCAGATTTAAATTAAATTTAAATCAAATCTAAATTAAAAATTATTTTTTTTAATTATTTAAATAAATTTAAATTTATTTAGGCTTGACTTAATTTAAAAGTAATTAGATTTTACTATCAAAGTAGGACTTGAATTAAAAGTTTAATTAAATTAGGATTGACATGATTTTGAAATGGATTCGAATTAAATTTAAATTAAAAATTATTTTTTAATTGATTTAGATAAAATTTAATTTAATTAATTTTAATTTAATTTAAGGTTAATTAAATTTTTTTAATGTAAGTAGAATTTAGATTCAAAACCAAATTAAATTAGATTTTATAGAATTTTGAATTGAATTTGAATCGGATTCAAATTGGGTTTGGATTTGGGTCTAAATTATTGGCGATAGTAGGACTCCCATCATCAATTCCATCATCAATAATATTTTAAAATAATCTTTTTTTTTCTAAATTATTATTTTTAAAAATTTATTAGTGATGGATAGATTTTCATCGCTAATATCCAAAATCTGTCGTCGCTAATATATAGTTTATGTTTAAATATTACAAAAATATTCAAAAATTTTTAATAATTTTAGCAGCGGCTTAAGCCATCGCTAATAATAAAACTACCATCGCTAGTGGTTAGTTATTAGCAATGTCATTTTTTTATGACTAATAATTCAAATTTACCATCGCTAATATTTTTTTATTTTTAATTATTTTTTTAAAAAAATAAATTTTAGAAATGGCTTTTGTCATCGCTAATTTTAAGGTTGCCATCGCTAATAGTATTATCGATGCCTTTTTTTTTATCGGTGTCACAGTGATAAAAAGTACTTATTAGTGATGAAAGTTTTTGTCGTATATCTATTTTTCTTGTAGTGGGTGTATCAAGCAGTTATCATAGCCTCTTTTTGAATAGAGCACTGCTGGTTTTGGATTAGATGAGGGTCGGCAGTATCGGACTCACTTTCAGGCTAAGCCTGGGCCAAGCCAAAGATATTTTGGCGAGAGGCAATCCGAGGCTCAAAAAAGTGGAATCTGATGGTCGAGGGCTCGGAAAAGAAATTGGAATAAGTATTAGCGAAGACATAACTACGATCGCTATAGCATCGCCAATGCTATTAGAGATGATAGTAATGTTGCTAATAAATTATTATTAAATTAAAAAAAATTACTAATTATTTATGATGGCTAAAACTCCATCATTAAAGCCGTCGGTACTAGTTATTAGCGATGGCTAATAACTAATTTAGCCATCGCTAATAATTAATGACTTTTAGTTATAGGATAAATCTTGATTGTATTTAGTTGTCAGCAAATATGGATATTAAAGATGGCTTATCTGTCGTCGCTAATAGTCGTCACTAATAAGCATTGCTAATATCTGACGTATGAACGACGATGATTTGTCATCTCTAATACTGTCTCTAAAATGCTATTAGCGACGGCTAAGTTTTTATCGCTAAAACTATCGATAAAAATTATTATTATAGATTGTAATTTTGTCGTCTCAAATTCCATCATTGATACTTATTATTAGCGACGGTAAAAAAGCCATTACTAATATCTATCGCTAAAACTCTATTTTTTAGTGTATATATAAATATTTGTATGATACTGACATTACTGAATTTATATTTTAAAAATAAATTTATTATATTTGTGCATTGACTAATAATAAATTATATTTTGATTATTGCAATCTATAATATCATATGAATTATCTAGTCAAGATATTCATTACTTATTGGACTGTCTAGCTCATTATTTTCTCTTTTTTTTTTTCAGATTTAGATGCTTAGTTTTGCATATGGATATTGCTTAGGAGATAGATTAGATCTGAGATTCAGTAATATTAATATTATTTATATTTGATCTATTGTTATTAGTTGAAATTTATCAGCCGAGATATTTCATGTAAAAACTTTCTAATATATTTATTAGTTGAATTTATTAATTGATTATTGATTTTTAATTATTTAAATTAATTCTACCGTGATATATTAATATCGTATTTGGAATCCTTTGCATATTTGTGGTGAGAGTTCTCCATGATTATGTGATAGTTACCATGATCTCTTAGCTCATGACCTTGAGTTAGGGCATGACAAGTATAAATAAAGACATTATACCACTATTTTACTACAGAAAAATGAAAATGATCTTGCCCTGCTTTCAACCTGAGCAGAAAAAGGAGTTATCTAAGCACCCAAATTTCACTAATATAAATAGAGGGCCTTTGTAATAGCATGATGAATTAATAAAAATAAAAAGGACTTATAACCTTATTTTCAAATATTTTACTTATTATGAATTTTTTTGAGTGGTTTGAGTTCAGCGGTTCGAGAAATTGTTTCCTTTTATCTTTAATCAAATCATTAGTGACCAAGATTAAGTAAAAAGATTTGGAAACAAATTAGATTTTTTTGGGATCCTATAGTAAAGCTAGGATTACCAATTATTTAGATTTTGATTTTGAAATTTGTTAATTAAAAATTTATCTAATAAAATAAATAAATGATTAATAAATATTAGCCCATGTGTATATGTGTTGCTTAGATCCATATTTCAGTTTATCATGCCTATATTGGTCGAGGTAATATATAAATAGAGATTGCAATCAAGATAAAAATCTTGGGGACAAACCAAGATGCAAGCACTTGGGGTACATGTTTTATACTCTAACAAGATTACGAAATTAACCTTTTTTTCGGCGTGCTAGAGCATCGGTTGAAAGAGATGTCTCCGGCTTGGAGATAGATTTAGGAAATTAGTGGTGGAAGATGGCTAACATATATCACATCAAACCATGCCATTTGCATAATGGTTACAAATCTCCATTTCATTTGCAAAGCAATTCAGATCACAATGTCACATCTCATTGCAAGTGGAGACAAAAGATTCGGATATTGATCTAATTTCAGCTAAGCACCACCACAGACAACATGATACTTGTCATTTATTGCATGTGGATGGATATTGGCGAAACTTAGATATTAATTTTATTTAAAAAAATAAATAAAAATAAAAATATTCAATAAAGACTCGAGCAAGGCCAAAATAAGGTGAAATTTAAATTTTTGTGAAGCTCACCGTCTAAGAAAACTGAGAATTTGCAAGAAAAGCTGATGCCACCTTTAGGTAACCTTTTAAAAAGAACCAATGGTGAAAAAGGACTGCTCATGCCAATACCAAACCGTGGATAAGCCCTAATAGTTATGGTAGGACCATGTACAATGTTTGATATCATGAGATCTACCATTGGGTCCTACAAACCAATGGACCATAGAAACCACTAGCTCAATAAAGCCATTATTAACTCAATCTTGTCATGTATAGCATGGTTTTGTCGGGACTGAGAGCCCCATCTACGCATGTTTGCTATCTTTTATCCTACTTTTTGAAGAAAAGGAGACAAAAACAAAAGATTGGACAAAAGAGAGAGGCATAACTGAAAGATCATGGTTTGATCCACTGAGGAACCTCATAAGCCAGAAAATATATGTTTTTTTTTTCCAATAAAACATTTCTTGGGTCCAAAATAATCACTTGTTGCATGAGAAAAATGTAAACATAAATATAAACAATATAAGATCTATGGTCATCAATATTATCCACTTGCTTTGGTTATAAGTATATCTATTGGAATATTTAGTCCAAGAGTATAGAAAGATGGATTAGTGAATAGCAATTAGCAATTTGTAGATTTTTTGGGACAATTTATTTATTCTGCCACGATTCAATCAAAAGATCAAAAGTGAAATTTTGAGGTTGTTGGAGCTTAAAGATGTCAATAAAGAAAATGAAACAAAGAACTTGTTGGTCTAGTCATAACAAATACAAGATAGATTAAAATTGGTCTAAGTAACATTGCAAGATCTTGCACTTAAAAAGTAAATTAGCTTCTGTCAAATGAAGGTAGTCTAATTATGTAGGATTTAGGTTTAGTCATGTTTGGTTGGTCAATCAAGCTTTGGTGTAGCCAAGCTCACCCCACTTATGGCATTTTCAAGTTGGTTAATTTTTGTAACGGCTATAATTTTCAAACACAAATAAAAAGATTAAAATCATTGAATGGATCTACCACTTGTACCAAACAGAGATATGGGTAAGTTTTTTTTTTCCTTTCTTTTTTCTTTTTGTTTTGTTTT
>QRFJ01000524.1:377309-387309 GCA_006176705.1 Cocos nucifera | reverse complement strand
CTGTAATAAAAAAAAAATTAATAAATTTTGATATGGAAGCATATCTTTCGATACACTCTTTCGATTCTTGAACAGATTATTCCTACATATTTCATTTAATGATACAGAGTATAGACACTCTCGGTCCATTGATTGGATGGTTAGATTAAATTTTTAGCTCCTAGTCTCCATCCCAGACTCAAACCTAAATATACAAAATTTCTAAATATGAAAACTTAAAATAAGTAAAAAAATTAATAATATAATTATCTGATATGATAGTTAAAACAATGAGCCTAACTGGTCGCACAGCCATAAGTCCCCGAGAAGTTTCATGACCGTATTACGAATGGCATCTGGAGGCTTTGAGGTTGCTGGCTTAAAAGCCTCTGCATAACCTCCATGTGCGCATCACCCAGGTCTGAGACGATGAGGCTTATAAGGATACCGAAGGATATTGAGATGGTGGATGGTCAAAACTATGATCGAATTCTATGATCTAACTCCTACTCACCCGCTCGGTGGTGCTAAGCCATCCCTCAAGGCCAAAAGGGGCTAAGAAGATGGATCATCACCGTATCTCTTAGCAACGTATGCCACATAATACATCTGCATAGTTCATAAATATATTAGTTCTAATATAAAAATTAGATTCTATAATAACTTAATTAATAAATAAAGTTTAAAATTCGTACCACAATCTATCATGATGTAGAATCTAAATAATCACCAATCCTCCTAGATTAGTGTATGGCTCGCCACAACTATAGTTGGTCTAGTGGACGACCCAAGTACTGTGTCTATAATAAATAAATACTTAAATTAAATTAATTAAAACATATATATAAGAGTTTTTACATGAGTTTTAGTGAAGAATTTTGGTATTGATTTCTTATCAATCTACCAGCCATAACATGTGTGCCAACCAAGCTGTCCATGTGCCTGATCAGATCTTACCGGACAGTCCGATTTTGCTAGGCCCTCTATAGCCTGTCGAAGTACTCCTCACTACTCTACTGATCGTAGAGGGCCTACCATATGTTCTCTTGCATTCAGTGATTCATGAAGGATCTTCAATCCGATGGTGATTGAGAATCGGACTACGGGATGGCAGACTACTTGAGGCTGTAGAGGCCATCTCGAAGCCTCCATGTGGCCACCTCCTCGAAGATCTAACAGCCAGCTTCCTCATCCAGGATAGTTTTGAATTGATAGTACTCCTACAAGATAGAAATAAGTATGTATTAATATATAATTAAAATACCAACGTATCAGGAATTTAAAAATTAAACTAGTTCTAATTTACCAAAAATATCTCCTAGACTTATCATGAGCTCCAGATGGCCAACTTGAGAAATCATTCACTAGTCCCAGCATTAATTGTAGTATGATGCTGGTAACGACATGAGATATTGAAGGCTCTTTAAATATGCTATAAAATTAATTTTAAAAAATAAATATTAATTTTAAAATTACTAAATTCTAAACATATTAATTGAGTATGTAGTACTTACGAGTAGCTCTGAATATAAATAATCTACCTATGAGAGGTGCAGAATCATAAGAGCTAACAACATGATCACTCTCTCCTCGAGAGATCTATCCTCAGCTAGCATGACTCCGATCTCTGAAAGATATGATGTATGCTCTCTAAAAATAAAAATAAATAGATTTGTTAAATTAATTATATAATAATTGATAGTAATGTAAGATTTAAAATGATGTAAGATAAATAATTAAAATGATCCAAAAATTATATACTTAGTACTACTCATCGATCTTTTCAAATATTTAGTATCCTTCATAATCTTCTTCCAAATCTTTCTCTTCTTCCTCTTCTTCCACCTCTTTCTCTTCTTCCTCTTCTTGGGGAGGATTGTCCTTTAAAATAATCTTAATTAGATCTACCTTCTTATGTTGGCCATCTTTACGTAGGAGAATTCTTGGAGCATCCAATTCTATATCATCGAAGAATTGATGAACTCCTACTGTCTCATCCTCTTGAAAGCATTCTGATAATTGGAGCTCTTTTTCTTCTTCGAGCGTGTAATGAATGGCTCAAAACTTAATTTTGCATACAGCTCCCCAATCTTTCCTTCCTCTTTTTCTTGATAGAAAATGAGTATAATATACTTAAGCAACTTGTGCAACTAGTACAAATGAGTCGTTAATATAAGCTTTTGATCCATGTTTGATTTCAATAAACCCATGCCGTGGATCAATCTTCATACCATTGTTGGTATCGAATCATTGGCACTCAAATAGAATGACACTATTACTTCAATGTAGCTCATCTTAATTACTTCTTCGAGGATTCTATAGTAGTCACTCTCCATCTTATCTTTCCATCAGTTGATTTTATACACACACCACTATTCATTATACTTTTATAATTCTTATATTGCTGGGTATGAAATTTAAAACCATTTACGTTACAGCTAATATAGCATGTTACGTATTTTTCAGGCCCGTAATCTAATGATCTCAGCTTCCTTGGTATGGACTCACTACCTTGAATGACCAATTAAAGGAACCAACATACAAAGTTTTCTAAGTGCCGTGTTAATATTTTTCATCACTTATGCTTGGATTTTTTTTCTTTCAATATCTCATCATATTGCCTAAACATGCATAAGATAAGTATACTAAAATAAGTGATTAAAGAGTTGGCATTATGATGGATACTTACAGGACATATGGGTCGACCTCCATACAATTTAGCAAAACATATATCTTTGCCTATTGAAGTTCAGCATTGAAGAAAACTCGACGAAGCTCAAGCCCAAATTTTCGAACAGGATAGGTAAATATTAAGATCTTCTGCTTTGATCCCTCAGCACCACTATCATCATTTTGATCCACTTAAATTAGCTTGGTCTGCATATTGGAATTAAAATAGTGTCACTGAAATTTGAAATCTTTTTTATTATGTAAGCCTCCATAATGGAAATTTCGACTCAGGCCTTATTTTTTACTTTCTTCTTGAGACTGTGTATATATCTTTCAAATGGATATATCCACATATACTGCACTAGACCCCCCACCCTAGCTTTATATGCCAGATGAATCATGACAATTACAATAAATGCACCATTAAAAATATTAATTTATTAATTAATTTATCATTATTTTTTAAAAATTAAATATTTTTATTTATTATTTTTAGAAAATATATTCATCAATAGAAATAGCTTATTTTTTTGATCACAACGAAATAAGTTTAGAGTAAATCAGAGTTAAAACGGATCCGATATGAATTTTCAAAGAAAAAATAAAAAAATAGAACCGGCTCAACTGACTCGCCCAGCCAAGCCGGCATACTCAGCTAAGCCACCACACTCAGCTCAAGCGGCACGTCCCAGCCTAGTCGACGTGCTAGCTAGTTGAGAAGTCGGTCCGCAAGCCCACGTGCACAGCAGCCCATTGGCCCATCGGTGTACAGTGAACCATCGACCAGTCCACGAAATCAAGCATAGACCACTAGCTCAGTAGAAAACAGCGAATCATAGGTTGCCACATGGTGAACTAAGATCGTTAAGAGGTTCAAGAAATTCTCATGCGGCTTCGGGGCAAAATGATAATTTCACATGCAAAAGGCATGCGATGATTGGTTGTGATCTATGGTGCGGTCGGTCTACAACGTTCATGGGAATAGTGTTTGCACCATCCAAAGGCTATGGTCACTACCAGTGAAAATCCAATGGCTGAGGTCTTTTCCTACCTTGATTCAAATTCAACCAGCTCCCCACTACTTCGATCCTATGGCTCTGAGCATTCCTAACTTCGATCAGGCGGCCAAATTTCGCCCAAATCATGATCGGACAATATGGGTCTTTTCTTTTTTAGATTCGATTCCCAGCTCCTTATTTCACCTGATCCAATAACCTTGGAAGTGCCAAACATTGATCTGATGGCTGACGAAGCTCCCGACGGCAATCCAATCATCCAAGTGTTGATCCAACAATCAAAAATGCTCCATCACATGCGATCGGACGGCCAAAATTGAATCTAACCAAATTTGGGCTGATTAAACTCGATTTTTGGTGATTTTTGGACTGTTTGATAAAGATCCGTTGGCTAGAATTTACAAAACTCAACATAATTCATCCAGAAAGAGTTTTAAGTTGATTTTTCATGGAATTTCTTCATATTTGCTGATCAAAACTCCTTCTTAGTCCCACATTGCCAAGAAGCAAAGGTTTCGGCCCTCTTAACCCTATTTAAGGACCCCCAGGCCTCGAAATTAGTCTATCTTCAATCATGGAAAGGTGATAGTAAAGGATAGAGCCATGCTTGGATTTAAGGTTGATTTAAGATAGACGGTGCTGAGAAGAAGAGCTGGACTTCTACACCATTTCAATGCCAACGTCAATCCAAGATCAAGATCGGCTACTTTTAATTTTTATTTATTTTTTATTATTTTTTAATTTTATGTATTTAAATTATGAACATTTAAATTAATACAAAAATTTTTTTATGCACTTTAAATTCATGCCTCTTACTTTTAATTACAAATTTAAATTCATGTTCTTTATTTTAATTGCTCTTTAATTTCATCACAAGTAGATACTAAGATCTAAATAGTAGATCTTAGTACCAAGTTTAATTTTTTATACCATTTAATTTCTATTTTTTATTTAAATTTTATTTTTTAATTTTAATTTTATTTTAATAAATATATAAAAAATTAAAGATTTTAAAACTAAAACGCTATCTTTTCTGTGGATTTGATTCAACTCATAGCTTTCTACATAATTTTAATTATTTTAAAAAATTAAAATTAAACTGATAAATATGGTATCCTAATGACAACATCACTCTCTTATCAAATTTTTGGTGCCATTGTCCGAAAAAGGCATAATCACTAATTTTTTTTATTTTTTTTATTTTTTTTATAAATTAAGAATAATTTTGGTAAATACTTCAAGTTTTTGGCATTGTTGCTAGGGAAGGCATGGACATTAAAATTTTTAATTTCTTTGATTTTCTTATAAAAAAATTATAAATAAAATTTTTGATCTTTTAAATTTTTTGTAGATATTGCTTACTAACTCTTTTTTATTTTTTTTGTAGAAAAAAGAAAAAGCAAATAAAAAGGAGAAGAAAAGCTTCCAAGTTTGCTTGGTGAGATCAATCCTAATCCTAGATCTCTTTTTTTTATTATTATTTATTTTATTTTTAAATTAATTTAAGAAAAATATATCCACTTAAATCTAATTAAAAGCTTCATGACAAGAGTAGAAATCCTAACTGCTTAGAGCATTCATTATATTAGTTTTATCTTTATTTTTTTTGATGATCGTGGGAGATAAGGTAAGCCTCTAAAATTTAATTAGTTGCATACATCTAATTTAGCTATATAGAACTCCTTGTCTGAAAGTGATTATGCATATTCATCTTTAAATTAATTTAAAGATATAATTCATTAAATAAGATAAGATGGAGATTTGATCATTCTTTCTTGGCCCATAAATAATCAACCAACATCCTACATTGATCTATGCTTTTAATTAAAATCAATTAGACATCGATCCCAGGAACTCAAGCTCAATAGGATAAAAAGCCCTAAAAGTTGGATCGAGTTAGGGTTAGTCAATTTGACTGGTGTCTAAGGCAAGTGGTTCAGAGACTGCATTTCAAAGAAAAATGGTTACTTAATTGATTTCGTTAGCTTACCAGATCAAAACAATTGATGACTAGGCAAGCAACAGGAGGACTCCTACCAATCTTATACTTACTTGGCCAGTTGATTGGTTGATTTTATACTTGGAGGGTTTAAAGGTGACCTTGATAGTTAGGAGCAATTTAGATCTAGGACAACCCTTAGTCAGAATTGATTGCTAATTAAAACATCAAACTTAATTAACTAATTAATCTCTCTCTTCTTAGCTTTAGGATTTCTTAGGATTTCTTCTTTAGTACTCTTCTCTCTTTCTTTTTTTTTATCCTCCAAAAATAAAATAAAATTAAATTAAACTAAATTAAAAATAATAATAAAATAAATAATATAAAAAATAATTAAATAATTAAATAATTAAATAATTAAAAAAATCTAAAAAAATTTTGAACCATAGGTTAGGATTGCACCAGTACATGCATGGTATAAGATCGCTTTACCTGATCTAGTTGAATTCAATCATAAAATTAAATGGTTGAACCATATTAAATCCACTAGTTAAATTGCTAAAAATTTTAGAAAACCACCTAGATAGATGAAAGAATACTTTATTCCTTCCACCTATAATCCATCTATTGGGTATTGTATCCTAAAGCAAATCATATAGGTTATAAATAGTTGAGCTAAATATAATTATACTTAAATTATTAATAAATAAAATTATTATTTTAGCTTTTTTTATTATTTTGTGCATCTTTCTGTAATGAACTCTTATGTGATGAAATTCTTAGGACTATTTAGACTCGACAAAGAAGGATTTATCATTTAGTCCTCAAACGTATTCGCGATCAAATGATTCGTTGTTGTCCAGGACGACAATGTATCGAGTATAGGTCATTGTATCCGATAAGTGTTAATTGTCCTCTTAACCAAAAAGTATGAAGATACTGTTATGACATACAGGTGAAGTGTTGGGGTATATTTTACTGAACGTGATCTAACTGCGAAACTTTCTACTATCAAGAGTTGCTCACGAAGGATATGGATATAAGTATCTCTTAGACCTGAGATCACCATGGTAACTTGCAAGCAACTCACTACACTTAGGTACTAGACTATCTGAATTTTTAATTCAGTTATGGAAGACAACTAGATGCAGTCAAGTACTTAGCTTATCGATATGTGAGTCAAGATGAGATTGACCCTTCTAACCGTTGGAGAAAGTGCATCACTGTATTTTAATTTAGCAAACCATCGATCGGGATGGTCCATATGATGGACACTGAGTTTTGAAATACAATATGGATGAATTTTAGGATTGATAGTAAATTCTAGATCATCCTTTGAGCATTGAGGTCAAGAAGATGAATTATACGATAACCATATGCCACAGGTTCATCATTATTGCATTACAATATTTTGACCTATCCAGATGTCGGGTACCATTGCTAGATAGTTACATCAATTGGTATAGAAAATTGGTTCCTGTACTATCGACTAAGGATTCAAACCTATGAGGTTACATACAATAGGAGTTTATATCTGATTTGATGGCTGATATTGAGTCCTTCATATTCAGGACTCTCTGAATATGAGTCCTGATGACCTAGGACTCTATGGTTGAGAGTTTCACTGGACTAAGACTCTATGATCAGGAGTTCTAGTGGACTGAAACTCTGAATCCTACTCATTTAGAATTTTTTGATCAAGAGTCTCACTAGTCTGAGACTATGATCATGAGTTCGATTCATTTGAGATACTGAATTCAAGAGCTCCACTGGTTTGGGACTCTTCAAAAGTTTCATATTGATGGAACTCTGATGTCTGGTAACCCATCCGATTAGGACTCTAATATTTTTGAAGGATTAATTAGCAATTCGATTACTGATTAACTCAATTTGATTGAGTGATGAAGATTTGATCAAGTTCAATTGAATTTGATTCGATTAGGTTTGATCCAATCAGGTCATGAGATGACCTAATCGCTAAGAAAGATTCAATCATGATTTGATCAGGACCTGAATTTAATTAATTTTTAATTTGATTAAAATTTTATTGATTTGAATTAAGTCAATTTGGTTGGGTTAAATCTAATCTAATTGGTTTAAATTAATTAGTTTGGTTGAAACCAATTAGGACCAAGTCAAATGAGATTTGAATTTAAATTCTCCCTAGCACCCACCATATTTGACTTTTCCACCTTGACGCATGCCCTCCTCTGATTTTTGCATGAGATTTCTCATGCAGAAATGAATGTGCACCCTTCCTCTCTTCTACCTTTGACCTGGTCCAAGGGTTGGACCAGTTCAAACTAAGTTGAATTTTGAATTCAACTTGGTTGGTTTGAAATTTGAAAAACCTAATCTCTTCCTTATCTATTCTCCATGCCTACCTATCTTTTATCGCACATTTTTTTGAAAAATTTCAAATTGATGGTGAGTAGAAAGAGAGTCCTTTTGCTTATCATCCTCTAGATAGGCATTGGAAAAGGATAAGACCCCATTTGAATTCAAATGCTAGAAGTTGGTTGAAACTAGTTCAACCAATCTCAATCTATCCACTCCACATAAAATTTCTATTTATTTTTCATGCAATAAATTATGAGAATTTTTGTGCATGAATCCTATGGGGTTACCTTTTCATGGTAAAAATTTGAAAGATATTGGGCATTAGTTTTAGGCAAAAAAAATCTTGGAGTGAAGGTGAGCAGAATCCTATAACACTTTATTTTTCCTTCATGCTTCTATTCTCTTCTGATTTTTGTATCTAAGGACACCTAATTTTTAGATATGATCTAAATAGGGCTTATAGATTTGAAAGTCATCTTTCTACAAAAACTTATTTCATGGATAAAATCCATATAGAGAGGGCATGAAAGGGTTTTCAGTGCATCAGGGTTTTTGGGCTGAGTGAAACCCTAGGGTTGGGACCTTGGGTTTGGGTGGAGAGATCGAGTGCTATGAGCATCGGATCGCCACCAAATTTGAAACACCACTTCATCATCCTCTGAAGCACATGTTTTAATTTTCTAGAGTATCTAGGAGATCAAAAAGAAGATGATCAATTGGATCGATCCGATCAGCCATTGAAGATCCCGATGAGGAGCTTACACTCCATTAGGGTTGATCGGAACCAAAAGCTCCGTGTGGACCAACCATAGAGATCGGACATGTGTATAACTGTGGTGCAATACCAAAGTATTATTCAATAGATTTAGATTATGGTGATCAACTATCCAAAAAGGCATCGAGTTCTAAACTCGTATCGATCAGTAGATATTATTTGCTGATCGATCATATTTAAATTTTAAATTACATATTAGCATGTCTAGATCTTGAGTAGAATTTAAATTAATTAGATTAATGCATGCAGTAGATTAATATTTGATTGATTTTAATTTTTATTATTTTAATTTTAAAAATATTTTGAAAATGCATGCTAAAAATCCTACTCGATTTTCTTTCAATGGTATCAGAGCAACTAGGTTGCTTGACATGCCTAATATATAATTAAAAATTAAATGTTAGTATATTTGATATGCTTAATCTAGATAACTTAGTAATCAAGAATGAATAAGCCACCAAGCCATCCAATCATAATGGATAAGTATGGTTTAAAGGCCATCTCCTTCCATTCAGTGAGGATCCCTTATGGCGGTAGGGGTGCCACCATGAACTCATTCATTAAGATGAATAGTGAAAGAATTTTAATGATTGAAATTATTTTAATTAAAAAATTAAATATGAATATATTTTAGATTAAATCTAAAAGGTTGATTCATAGTTTAATTTTTATTATGTTTTATTTTCTATTTAAAATTAGCAATAGATTGCTATTTGAGAAATGAGTCGACCCATTTCTAAAATAAGTCAATCCATTTGAAAAATAGAAAATAAAAATCTTTCTAAATTTAAAAATTATTTTTAAAATATTGAACCCTGATCTATCAATCCAAAAACTTAATTAAAAGAATTAAGTATTGTTCATAGGTTCTAGAATTATGAATTAAGATCCTAAGACAAAATCATAAGACTGTGGGTTAAAGGGTTAGATGAATTAGGTTCAAAAATTACGTAAGATCTAAGGTTAGTTAAAGAATGGATTAATTCTAGAGTAATTGATCAAATCTAACCAAGTGTTGAATTAGATTAGATCAAGGACACTCTAGAATCAACTCCAATGGTTGTAGTTGGATGAGTCCATATCTTTAACAAGACCAAGATGGACTTAATTCATGGCTAAGTGGTCTAACCCAAAATTGCTAAGTTGATCAGATTAAACCTAATTAATCGGTTGGTGTCTAAGGTAAGTTTGGCAGTTTAGATCAGTGATTTTTAATTGGGAGCTACTCACACTGATTCGATCTTTGACGAGTTAATGGCATATCCCTTCCACTGATTTACT
>QRFJ01000524.1:237491-376392 GCA_006176705.1 Cocos nucifera | reverse complement strand
TGACCTATTTAGATATGGGTACATCTATCTTATGAAGAGTAAATCTGATTCATTTGAAATGTTCAAACGATATCGGAATGAGGTAGAAAAACAACTTGAGAAGAGTATTTAAATTCTTCGGTCTAACCGAGGAGGTGAATATCTTTTTAATGAGTTTTTGACATATCTAGGAGAGAATGGAATTCTCTCACAATGGATCCCTCCTGGAATACCACAGCATAATGGTATATCTGAAAGGAGGAATCGAACCCTGTTGGACATGGTTCGATCCATGATGAATTTATAAGTCTGCCAATTTCATTTTGGGGTTATGCACTAGAAACTTCCTATTTTATTTTGAATAATATTTTGAGCAAGTCTGTTGCAAAGACTCCATATGAGATATGGACTGGGCATAAGCCGACACTCTCTCACTTTAGGGTTTGGGGATGTCCGGCTTATGTTAAACGTATGCAACCAGAAAAGCTTGGACCTAGGTCCAATAAATGCTTGTTCATAGGGTATCCTAAGAAAACTAGGGGTTATTACTTCTACCTTGCTGAAGAACAAAAGATGTTCGTCAGCAATAGAGCAGTCTTTTTGGAAAAATAATTCCTTAGTGAAGGAACAGCTGCCTCTAATGTTGAACTTAATGAAATTCGATCGATGGAAGAACCGACACATTCTAGTGAACCTACAGAACTAGATTTGATAAGATCAAATCCAAAGCCTATTAAAATGGCACCAAGAAGATCCGATAGAGTACCGCATCAATCGAACAGATACTATGATTTCTTGATCCGAGATGGTGATCCTATTGAACTCGATGGAAACGATGAGGATCCAATCACCTACATGGATGTCATGCAGAGGTCTAACTCCGATATGTGGCTGAAAGTTATGGAATTTGAAATGGAGTCCATGAAGGTCAATAGTGTATGGACACTAGTTGATCCACCTAAAAGGGTAAAATTCATTGGGTGTAAGTGAATTTTCAAAAAGAAATGGGACGCAGATGGAAAGGTGGAGACCTATAAAGCCCATCTGATTGCCAAGAAATATCGTCAGTATTATAGTATTGACTATGATGAGATATTTTTCCTAGTGGCAATGCTCAAATCTATTCAAATCATGCTTACGATAGCGGCATACCTAAACTATAAGATCTGGCAAATGGATGTAAAAATAGCTTTCCGAAATGGAGAGCTGAATGAAGAGGTGTATATGATACAGTCTGAGGGTTTTACATCTACAGACGAGTCTAAGATGTGCAGACTTCAAAGATCCATCTATGGATTGAAGCAGGTATCACGGAGTTGGAACATGCATTTTGATAAAGTAATCAGAACATATGGCTTCACTAAGAATGGACAAGAATTCTGCATGTATAAATGGGTCAACGGTTCTATTGTTGTATTCACTACTACAAAAAAGATCTATGACAGTGCATACTATAGTAGCGATTTTCAAAACCGCTGCCATAGATCCTACGACAGCGGTTTTCATTAACCGCTGCCATAGGTCTGATCTATGGCAGCGGTTACAAGAAATCGATGCCATAGATCAGACCTATAGCAGCGGTTACAAGAAACCGCTGTCATAGATCTTGTAACCGCTGCTATAGATCTGACCTATAGTAGCGATTCACTGTAACCACTGCTATAGGTCGGACCTATAGCAGCGGTTAGTGAAATCGCTGCCATAAGTCAAACCTATAGCAGCGGTTAGTAGGAACCACTGCTATAAGCTTATTTATGATAGTGGTTCATTATAACTGCTACCATAAATATATATATATATTTTAAAATATTATATAATTTTAAAATTTAATGCCTATCTTCACCATTCATTATCTAAATAATTATCATTAGAGTGTCATCACAAAAGATTGCCTCGATCCGATGGCCTTAGCTTCGTCGATCAAAAAAATTTAATTTCGACGATCATGAATGATGATGTGATAATCTAATAGATGAAAATCTTCGATGGATCCAAAAACCTGCAACGATGATCTTGGTGATATTTATAGTATACTATCAAAGTTTCACTTCAATTAGATATCATTATCTTGATCAATTTAGTATACGTTAGTTTCGACCGTTAAATGATAAATAAGTGATCAAAGGATCAAACGGTATTTAATTATGAGATAATTTTTTTTATAAATGATCTTGGCTATTATTTTAATCTTTTTTTATGGTGGTGATTATAAAATTCAACTCATGAGATGAAGAAAGATCTAAAACTATACGTCTCCTGATAACCATTCTGAAACTTCACTGGTTGTTATGCTCGTGCCTTTGCAATATCTGCTTAATTAATATAAATAATTTATATAAAAATGATTTAAATTTTATTATAATCATCATATAAAATATTTAAAATTATAATAAAAATTATTTAACTAAAAAATTATCTCATAATTGAACATCGTTTGGTCCTTTGATCACTCGTTTATCATTTAACGGTCGAAATTAATCTATACTAAATTGACCAAGATAATGATATCCGATTAAAGTAAAACTTTGATAGTATGCTACAAATATCACCAAAATCATCGTTGTAGATTTTTAGAGCTATCAAAGATCTCCATCTATCAGATCATCGCATCGTCATTCGTTATCATCGAAATCAAATTTTTTTGATTGACGAAGCTAGGGCCATCAGATCGAGGCGACCTTTTATGACAACACTCTAATGATAATTATTTAGATAATGAATGATAAAGATAGACATTAAATTTTAAAATTATATACTATTTAAAAAAATAAAAAAAATTATTTTCAACCTATGATAGTAGTTATCAAAAACCACTGCTATAGATCTACAACAGCGGTTATAGAACCGCTGCTGTAGATCTATGGCAGCGATTTTGGATAATCGATGTCGTAGATCTATGGTAGCGATTTGATAATTACTGTCATTGGTTCAGTTAAAAATCTCTAAATTTTTTCTGCTTTCCTTCCGTGCGCGCTCAATCTCTCTCTATCTCTCCCCCCTTCTCTCCATCGTCGGTGAGGCTTCTTTCCCTCCGATCGATGCGCCCCTCCTTCCCCCTCAATCAGCATCGTCCCTCCTTCTCCTCCCCTTTGACCCTCCATCCCCGGCCCCACCCTCCCTGCCACCGCCACCCCCACCCCAGCCCCCCACCCTCCCCCAGCCGCCCCTCCTTCCTCCCATCCCTGGCCGCTCCTTTCCGCTACCTGCCACCCCCCACCAGGCCCTCCACCCTCCCCCGACCGCCCCTCCCACCACCCTGCCACCCCCCAGCCTCCAGCCCTCCCATCCCCAGCCGCCCCTCCCCGCCATGCCCCACCCGACCCCCACCCCCCACACTCTCCCTTTCGATTGCCGACCCTCTCGTTACTATACCTCCGGGCCTCCTCATCACTATGCCCCCTCCCCCTGGCCCCCCATCGTCGACCACCCTGCTCTCTCTTTCCTCTTTCTCTCTCTCTTCTCTATCTCACTATCTTGCTTTTATTTCATAGGTTACCTCTAGTGCCGTCGTCCTCCTCTAGCATCATCGTCGATGACCCTTGGAGCTTTCGGTGCGACCCACTCTCTATAGCGGTAGATATATTTTTTTTAATTTTATAGTATTATTTATTAATCATGTATATTTATAATAACTTATAAAATATTTATAATAAATATTATAAATATTTATTATAAATATTATAATTATCTATATGTCGTAGTTTTTGGGTCGTGCCGTGGCGGTAGCCTTGGGCTATGCCATATCGGTGGCTATAGACTAGATCTATCAATGAATTGGGTTCAGATCGAAATTTGGATATTCAGATTTAGACCTAATTTTAATTATTGATACTAGATCCAAACTTGAATACCCGATGGATCTATACTTGAAGTACCAAACCCGGACCCTAATGGATATCGGAAGGTCGGATCCGATTTTGGGACCCAAAACTAGGAAACGAAGAGACTGAGAGGAAGATCGATAGATTGAGAGAGGGAGGGCCGATCACTCGTCGGTCGCTAGCAAGGGAGATTGAGAGTGGGAGGGAGGGAGGGAGGGGGCCTGGCCTCACTATCGTCACCGATGAGGAAGATCGAGAGAGGAAGAGAGGAAGGAAGGGATCCGATCTCACTGCCATCATTAGGAGGGAGGGGATCCTGCCTCGCCGCCATCATTGGGAGGGAGGGGGTCCGGTCTCGCATAACATTTTAATTATTTTAATTATTTATAAATATAATTCATGTTGTAGAATTTATTGCATAATATTTTCTGGATGTTTATATCTTGCTGCTTTATTGGGATAGGACCTATCTTTACCTATTAGTTGGTGATAGGATACATTTATTGCTTATCTAAAAATAATATTTAATCTTAGTTTCACACATGATTTACTTATAGTATCATCATTTTTAAAATGGATAAGAGGTGGATGAAGTTTAGTAGGCTCTCGTCAGAATATGAGGCCATGGACTGATCCAATATTTCTTGATTATGCTATAGAGAAATTTGGAGACCATGGACTGATCCAATGTTCTTGTAAAAAGTATATGGATAGATCGTGGCTACCTTACCAAGATGTTAATGATCACCTCACTATTTATGGCTTTAAAGCTGGTTATGAAATTTGTTGGGACCAACATGGTGAGGGCAAGCCGCAAGGAGGCGATCAACCTGAAGGAAGAGTGGAATAAATGATTCATGATATTTTTCCATTTGTTGGCTACAATGATGGTGCATCTACGTCCATATCTGATCTTGTGATTGGTCGAATGACAAATAGTGAGGATGTGGAGAAAGTCTGCAAGTTGATGAAGGATGCTAATGTTCCATTGTATCCCGAATGTGAAAAGATGATGAAGCTTGAGTTCTTAATTCGGTTGCATCATGCGAAATGCTCCAACGGATTCAGTAATAATGGAGTAAACTGCATACTAGAGGTTTTGGAGGACATTCTTCCGGATGATGCACAAATTTTGAAGAATAATTATGAGACATTGAAGATTATTGAATAGCTAGGCTTTACTTATACCAAGATACATGCATGTCCCAATGATTGCATGCTCCATTGGGAGGGGGATATCAACTGCAATGAGTGCACGAGGTGCGGTGTATCAAGATGAAAATAGAATAAAGATGGCACATCTACTCGTGTACCTCAAAAATTGATGTGGCACTTTTCTTTGATTCCGAGACTACAAAAGTTGTTTATGTCGGCAAAAATATCAAAGGACATGAGATGGCATGAAGAGGACCGGACAAAAGATGATGCTTTGAGGCATCCAGCCGATGGAGAGGCATGGCAGAAGTTTAATGAATTACATCCTGACTTCGCACAAGAGATACGTAATGTAAGGTTGGGCTTATCGTGCGATGGTTTCAACCCATTCAAGCATATGAATACTTTCCATAGTGTATGGCCAGTATTTATTCATGTTTACAACCTCCCACCGTGGATGTGTATGAAAAAATTCTTTGCTTTCATGATAGTGCTCATCCCTAGACTGATGGAGGTAGGTAATGACATTGATGTTTATTTGCAGCCTCTTATTGCCGAGTTGAAATAGTTATGAAGCATTCAAGATATTTCAACTTTTGATGCTTTGCTGAATGAGTCATTCTCCATGCGCAGTAGTGCTTTTATGGATAATAAATGATTTTTCAGTCTATGCCCTAATGTCAGGTTGGAGCACCAAAGGTGAGCTAGCATGCTCAGTCTGTGGAAGAAAAATCCGGTCTAGAAGATTGATACATCGGAGGAGCTTTAGCTATATGGAGCATCGACGTTTCCTTCGTCGAAACCATCCATACATAAGGGATGCACGCTCCTTCGATGGCACTGTTGAAGAAGATGAGGCGCCTGGCCAGATGTCTGGGAGTGAAGTACTTAGAGAGTTGGATGGTCTCAATGTTGAATTTAGAAAAGATGATCCGATTGGTGGTAAAAAAATAAAGCATCGACCAAAGAAAGATGACACACACTTTAATTGGAGGAAAAAGAGCATCTTCTTTGACTTGCCATATTGGGAGACAAACTTATTGCGCCACTGCTTAGATGTAATGCATATTGAAAAGAATGTGTGCGAGCTTCTTTTGACAACAATCATGAATATCAAGGATAAGACCAATGATGACTTGAATTCTCAACTTGACTTGAAAGAATGGGGTATTAGAAGATCACTCAATCCAGAGTCGGCAGGGGGTGAATAGTGGAGGCTTCCTCATGCATGCTATGTTATGAATGCCTCCGAATGGTCCACATTTCTTCATGTGTTGGAGAACATAAAGGTCCTAGATGGATACTCAAGCAACATATCAAAGCATGTGAATAGTAAGAATGTCAAACTTGGGGGATTGAAGACTCATGATTATCATGTACTGATGCAGGAATTGATATCAATAGCTATTCACTGCGTATTGCCAAAAAATGTTAGAATGACGGTTATTCGTCTTTGCAATTTTTACAGAGATATTTGTGCAAAGAGGTAACTTAAGAAAAACGTGAAGAAAATGAAGGCAAGGATGGTGACTATATTATATAATCTAGAGAAGATATTTTCACCATCATTTTTCACGGTTATGATGCATCTCACCGTGCACCTTGCAGGAAAAGTTGCACTTGGAGTCCTAGTGTTCTACCGATGGATGTATCCTACTGAGAGAAATATTCAAACTCTGAAATCTTATGTAAGAAATATAAATTGCCTGGAGGGATCTATAGCAGAAGGTTATTGTTGGTGCATCAACTGTCATCACCTCTCCCTGATACTAATTGATGTTCCATGATATCGCTCGAACGCCAATCATCCTTGGCATCACAAGCCTCGATACCATATTGTGGAAGTCCCTGATCTTTAGCACGGACCTAAAAGAATCTATGACATTCTCTATGGGCAGCACACCATCAATCCTCCATCTAAATCTATGATGGGGCGCCTCCCTCCTTAGGCTTGAGGGAGACGCCCCCTTCTTTAGGCCTTCTTCAAGAACCCTAGAACGGCAACTCTAGAGAGAAGAGAAGAAGAGAGTTGAGGGAGAAAAGGTCTGTACTCCACAGCATTAACAACCTTAATGAAATCCTAATACAACATATGTATTTATACATAGCCATTAGGCCTGACCAAAAAACTCTTCGGCTAACCCAATACATGAAAGCACTCACCGAGCCCATGTACACCCATGTATCCCATGCTCTCATCCTCTGAATCTTGACCTAACTCATACATGAATTAGCCCTCTTAAGACCTCTCAAACTAGGCCTTAAGACCCCTAGGATCATCCTAGACCCTAGCCCAAAATAGACCCTCGCGTAACTCTACCCACGCACTAAGCCAGCTCAGTCTCAGTACTGAGCTGACTAAGTTCCACTGGATCGGCTTAATCTAAAACTGAGCCGGCCCAGTCCTGTGCCATGCCAACAATTCCAAATGCGCAGCTCTCTATTTTGCCTGTACACTGAGACTTAGCCGATCCAATTTTGGACTAAACCGGCTAACCTGCAGAAAATCTCCTTTCTGCAGTCTTGATTCTTCGGCTTTGGTTTCTTGCTTCACCTTATGTTCCAGATCTCCAAAGCACCAACCAAGCCCCTGAAATCTCTGGAGCCAGCCTCCTGACTCCTTCCGTGGCCTCCAAAGGCTTGGGAGTACCATAAATTCTCATAATCTCCACCTTGGTGCCCCAAGCTTTGGCAAACCCCTCAACAATGACCTCCTGCACGTTCCCATTATCCCTGTGCACTCGACAGCCCCTATGCAATTATCGCCTCCGCCAATCCTCTTCAGCTATTGTGCATTCTTAAGGCCTTTGGAATGACCACCTCCATTGCTAAAGACCTTAGCTTGCATCTCTACACCATCCTAGAATTGTAGGATCCCTTCTGCTTAGCAGCTGCATTACTTTTCCTAGACTTTCCTGGAGAACTCGTAGTATTTTTGTACCGACACTCGCTGCAAACCCTGATATGGTCTCCTCAGAACTATGCCTATTCTCCTGCACATGCCGCTCCATCTAAAACCGTGCATCTCCGATGCTGGTACTAAGATATCGATCCTCCCGGACCCCTCTGCTCTGAACTCATGTCCAATTCCTCTCCAATTATGAAGCCACCTCTCTGAAGCTCCATCTATATCCGACATCTATCTGATGCCGCATAAGCTGACTCTGTCACCAAGTTCCTCGAGGCCAACCACTCAATGCTGCACTGCTGAGCCTATCGCTGCACCTCGAACACCATTGCTGCCCCTTCGAACCCTCTGCACTCTACAGACCCCTTCGAAGCCATCTTAAATACCTCCACAACCCACGGGCACCTTCAAAACCCAAGAGCTCATCCAACTCTTCTGAAACTAGTGACTAAATCCTAAGAAATTATACCCTAGTCCTTCTCTTCTGCCCCTACACCAGCCATCGCTTCAGTTGTGCCTAGAGAACCATCCTGCATCTGAACCGTGACTCTTCCTAGTGCTCCTATAGAAGAAACCTGATTCATGATACTTCCGACTGCTAGAGACCTCCTGATGCTCCCTGAGATCCCCTGGCTCTTCCTGAGACCTGCACCCAATCTCTCTGAGATACCATTGACACTCTCTACTGAGATACACTCCTCGACTGCTGCACCATCGAGCCTCTCTCAATCCTGTGCCTCCAGAAAATTGCTCCTACAGCACTCCAGCCCTCCCTGACTCATCTCTATGCCGCTCTACAGCCGCCCAGCCCTAACCTATTGGACCTCCATGGATCATCCATCTCCATCACTCTCAAGGCTTTGTAAATCCATGCTCTGATCGAACCGCTGAATACATCTCTAACTTCTTCCCATCTTCCAGACACTGAAGGATGTATAGTCGCTTCTTCAGCCTTTCTTCGACCATTATCTCTTAGGAAGCTTCTCTTCAATAGCCTTACATTGTCCATCTTCTTAGAGAATCCTGATGCTCTCTGTTGAGATACCTTCCTCGACTGCTACATCATCGAGCCTCTCTTAGCCCTGCATCTTTAGGAAAGCACTACTGTAGCACTCCAGCGCTCCCTGCCTATCACATAATCATCATACACCCCGGCCTTTCCATCAAGATCGATCAGCAAATCATGCACCAAATCTTTCCATCCTGAGAAAATTTCTTTCCATTAATCCTCCAACCTCCACCTTCAACCTACTGCACCCGGTTGGCCAAACCATAGCAATAATAAAGATAGATTTGAGACATACCGTAGAATCCTGGTGCAGATTTTTGATTTTACCTTGTACGACTTCTCCTTCCCTTCCATGCACCATTAGGCTTTGATACCAATTGTTGCTGCATCAACTGTCATCACCTCTCCCTGATACCAATTGATGTTCCATGATATCGCTCGAACGCCAATCACCCTTAGCATCACAAGCCCCGATACCATGTTGCAGAAGCCCCTGATCTTTAGCATGGACCTGAAAAAATCTGTGACATTCTCTATGGGCAGCACACCACCAATCCTCCATCTGAATTTGTGATGGGGTGCCTCCCTCCTTGGGCTTGAAAGAGACGCCCCCCTTCTCTAGGCCTTCTTCAAGAACCATAGGATGGCAACTCTAGAGAGAAAAGAAGAAGAGAGTTGAGGAAGAAAAGGTCTGTATTCCACAACATTAATAGCCTTAATAAAATCCTAATACAACCTATGTATTTATATATAGCCATTAGGCTCAACCAAAAAACTCTCTGACTAATCCAATACATGAAAGCACTCACCGAGCCCATGTACACCCATGTCTTCCATGCTCTCATCCTCTGGATCTAGATCCGACCCATACATGAATTAGCCTCTTAAGACCTCTCAAACCATGTCTTAAGACCTCGAGGATCATCCCAGATCCTAGCCCAAAATAGCCCTCGCGTAACTCTGCCCATGCACCGAGTCGGCTCAATCTCAGCACTGAGTCGGCTAAGTTTCATTGGGTCGACTCAGTTTGAAATTGAGCTGACCCAGTTCTGTGCCGTGCCAGTAATCTCAAATACGCAGCTCTCTATTTTGCCTATGCATTAAGACAGCCGACCTAGTTTTGGACTGAGCTAGCTAACCTGCAGAAAATCTTCTTTCTATAATCTTGATTTTCTGACTTTGATTTCTTGCTTCAACTTGTGTTCCAAGTCTCCGAAGCACAAACCAAGCTCCTGAAATCTCTGGAGCCAACCTCCTGACTCCTCCCATGGCCTCCCAAGAATTGGGAGCATCATAAATCTTCACAGTTATTTCGATCAAGACTGTATGGATTTTTGTACCATATGCTTAAACAAGCTTGAGACACGTCGTAATCAGTCAATGAGAAATCAGGATAATCAGTATAAGCCAATTGAGCCTACATTTGAATCCATTCTATAGCCTGATGGACTTTCCACTTCATACCGCCTCACTGATTTGAGTATTGAGGAAAGGGATAAGGTACACCACTACGTGCTCTTCAACTATGATGTCATTGAGCCATACATAAGATGAGTCACTCAGCATTATTTATTTCATAATAATTAAAAAAAATACTTAATTATATCTAAATTTGTTCTTTGTGCATGCAGCAAACGCAAGTAGGTCATAAGAGTAAAATATGGTGCTCTAAGTATGCCGGAGAAAGAAAAAATGCATAGCAATGAATTTTCTGAATGGTTTAAAGATCATGTAAGCGATTATATATTCTTGTCTAATACAACTTATTGGAACATGTTTACTAATTAGGTGTCATCTCTTTAATTAGGTGTAGAGATTATCGCTCAGTGATGTGAGTCTTGAAGTGCATGCTCTTTCAATGGACCCTAATTGTACCGTGCGTGAGTATAAATAGCTCGTCATTAATGGCTACAGGTTTAATATTCATAGCAGATTCATAAATATGGCAACACAAAATAGTGACATCATGTTAAGTGCTACCACTGGGTGTTATGCTAGCTCGAGAGATTCACAACCTCATATGGAGGATTTGAACTATTATGGTACGGTAGAGAAGATAGTTATCTTGAACTATTATTCTAAAGGAAGGATCATGTTGATGAAGTGCGATTGATTTGACACCTTATCACAGTTTGAGATGAAGACTGATGAGTTTGGTTTTACTCTCGTTAACATGCAACGTCATCTCCGCATTGAAGAACCGTATATACTTGCCTCCCAAGCTAGTCAAGTCTTCTACGTTAGTGATTCCTTAGAGCCTCAATGGGATGTTGTTGCGAGGATAGTGCCTAGGCATATTTTTGATGATACCGAAGTTGATGATGATGTTGGACCATGCATACAAAGCGCTCCTCTAGGATAAAACTTACATGATACTGTCGAGGTCCCAGACACATTTGTTAAGAGCGATGGTGATGTCCATATTGTAGACGCCACTAGATGATGACTTCAACATTCTGATATAAATTATTAGAGTCTAATTATTGATTTTTATTTAAATTTTTCTTTATATCTTTCTTGTTTTGGTCAAAGAGCTCTCTTTCTTCTGATCTTTGGAAGCTTAAGAAAAATGTGTGCTATGCTGGTAGACCGTGCCATACCGATAGGCCACGTCATGCCATGTTGTGCCATGCCGATAGGCCATGCCGTACCATGCCATGTCGATAAGCCGTGCCATGCCATGTCGTGCCGGTAGGTCGTGCCATGCCAGCCACTAAAAGAACCCCCATTTGGTATAAATATTAGAGACTATTTATTGATGCTATACTAATATTATTATTCAACATGTTATATTGTTTCATGTTCATTAATGTTGCAGGTCATGATGGCACCGAAACACCATCTAGCTTTCACTCCTACCCCTCGGTGGATTACGCGCAGTTCAGCGGCACGGCCACTAAGAGAATCCCCATCTGGTATAAATATTAGAGACTATTTATTGATGCTATACTAATATTATTGTTCAACATGTTATATTATTTAATGTTCATTAATGTTGTAGGTCAAGATGATACCAAAATGCCATCTAGCTTTCACCCCTTTCCCTCGGTGGGTTACGCACAGTTCAGCATCCGAAGAGCAGTCGGAGCATACTCCATCCACCTCGACATCGGCTGCTCAAGGACCTCCACCATCGGCATCTACTCCACCGGTGGCATCTACTCCACCGGCGGCATCTACTCCATCGGTAGCTGAGCCTCTACCATCACCCATATCTAAGATACATGCTACTACGCAGGTATCTAAGTATACATTTTTATTATATTAACACAACTTTATTTTTTATATAATATTTGTATACTTATATATTTGCATAATATATTTGCATTGTAGGAGCATCATCCAGTCGGACATTTCATGGTCCCACACATATGGCACATATGTGGACCCGCCAGCATTAGGTGATGGTCTATTATGATGCGGAGGGGAGGCCGGTAGGAGAGACTAAGCGGGAGATGCATTTCTTTTTTGGAGTGCTTATGAGACGGTCGGACATCATTCCCGTAAAGCCCGGAGACTGACCTTTGATAGATGCTACCATCAAGAATCGGATATGGGAGGAGATATGGGTAAGTACGTGTATCTTAGTTATATTTATGTATTTTATATATTTACACTATATATGTATGATTAGAATAATTTTGTAACTAGTTTTTGATAACTTTGTGCAGAGGATGTACGACTTTTTTTATCATGAGAGGGCTCGAGATGTCCGATTGAGAAAGATCGAAGAGTTATACTATGGTTATAAGGTCAAGCTCCATAGAGGATGGCTCGAGCACCGACAAGACACTCTGGAGGAGCTTGTTCTCTGGATACAGGACTGTCCTCCGAGTCAGTGGGAGAGGATGATTAGGCACTGGATGAGCCAGGAGTTTGAGATAAAATTTTTAATTTTTAAATTTTTTAATACGCTTAAAGTTTTATTTAAATAGTTTTTAAAATATTTATTATTTATTTAAATATTTATTAGGCTATCTTCCATCAGAATCGGGAGAACCGCGCAGCCCAGAAGTATACGTACACTCTAGGCCGTGAGTCTATAGTCAGTCGTGTGCATAGAAAGATAATTAATTCTAAATCTTAATAGATAAATTAAATTCATATTTTTTATCATCTTTCTATTAAATTTATTCTTTTTTATAGCTGATGAGAGATGGAGTGATGCCCAGCCATAGTAAGATCTTCCGATCTAGCCGCACGAACAAGATGGGCAGACCGATGAATGCCGCGATTGGACGTATTTTTGTAAGTATTAAATATATTAATATATATGATTAGTATTATAGTATTTGTTATAAAATTTTATTTTAATTTATAATTATAGGATCAGTTAGATGCACTCACGAGCGAGGGCTCGAATACCTCTGAGCTCCATGACCATTTGTCTCAGGTCTTGGGGCTTGAGCACTTTGGAAGGATCCAATGCAGGTCCAGACATATGCCGATGAGCAATTGATCCGAGGCGAGCATCTCCTCACAGACTTTCGATGTCATCAATCGAAAGGAGCTTGAGGAGGCGTTGGCATGGGCAGATCATGCTATGACGTGGGCAAATTGGGCTGAGAAGTGCGCATCTCATTTGGAGGGCATCGTAAGAGACATGATATCGATGCTCAGTGCATGTTTTGCAGTCACGAGCTTTAAGGATATGTTGGCCCATATTTCAGCTCCGGCTCCAACTCCAGCACCAGCTCAAGCTCCGACTCTGGCTCCGGCTTTGGCTCCAGCTTTGGCTCCAACTTTGGCTCCCGGTGATGATGATGATGATGTAGATTTAGAAGACTTTTGATGTATTTTATTTTTTTAAAAAAATATTATAATAAATTTTATTCGATAATAAAATTTTAGTATTTTAGAATAATTTTTATGTTTATTATATTTTCTTGTGTTATATATCTATATTTATCAGATAAAATATATAAAAAAATAAAAATTTTAATTTTTTTTAATTATTCAAGATCTACGGCAATGATTTATAATCGCTGCATATTCGTGCCAACCACTGCCATAGGTTTCTGGTGCAAACGGTGCCAACCACGATATTAGATCTATGGCAACGGTTAATAAACTGTTGCTATAGATTTTTTATGACAGTGGTTATGTAATCGCTGCTATAGATAACCTATGACAGCGGTTACATAACCACTGCTATAAATCGATCTATTACAGCGGTTTATAAACTACTACAATAGGATATCTATGGCAGTGGTTCAAACAACCGCTGTCATAGAGCTACGGTGATGGTTGTAGTAGCAGCAGCAGTTAGAGAACCACTACCATAGCTTATGGCAGCAGTTTTTTGGGCTACAGTAGTGGTTATGAATCGCTATCGTAGCCCTCTTCTATAGTAGTAATTTTTTGTACTGTATATTGATGATATTTTTTTAATCAAAAATGACATCCCTGCATTACAGAAAATAAAGGTTTGGCTGTCATCTCAATTCTCCATGAAGAACTTGGGAGAAGCTTCCTACATTCTAGGGATGAGGATCTATAGGGATAGATCTAAAAGGTTGCTTAGATTGTCCCAGTCCACATACATCGATACCATGCTGAAGAGGTTCGGCATGAAGAATTTCAAGAAGGGCTATCTTCCGATAGGCCATAAAATTTCTCTCTTGAAGAGGGATTATCCAACAACTCCTCAAGAGAAAAAGCGTATGCGTAGAATACCATATGCTTCAATAGTGGGTTCTATTATGTATGCCATGATATGTACGAGATCAGACGTGGCATACTCACTAGGGATAGTGAGCAGATATCAGTCTGACCTAGGTGAGAATCACTGAAAGGTTCTGAAGACAATCTTGAACTATTTGAGAAATACCAAGAATCAGTGGCTCATCCATCGAGATACTGACTTAAAACTTATGGGATATACTAATTTTAGTTTTCAGTCAGATCATGATGGTAGCAAAAGTATGTTAGATTTTATGTTTATTCTAAATGGTGGAGCGGTCTGCTGGAAGAGTTTCAAGCAGCATACTATAGCCAATTTTGTGTGCGAGATGGAGTATGTCATGGCATTTGATGCTATGAAGAAAGCTGTGTGACTGTGAAAGTTCATCGGTGAGCTAAAAGTGGCACCCTCCTTGGATGGTCCAATTTTACTATACTGTGACAGCACTGGAGCCATAGCTCAAGCGAAGGAGTCAAAGGCACATCAGCGCACCAAACATATTTTGCATTGCTACCACCTTGTACGAAAAATCATGGAGCGAGGTGACGTTGAGCTTCAGAAGATCGATGGAAAGGAGAACGTGGCCGACCCCTTTACTAAAGCTCTAAGAATCAAAGAGTTTGATAATCACAAATGAAAAATGGATATTCGATACTATTCTGAGTGGCTTTAGTCTAAGTGGGAGTTATTGGGTATTGTATCTTAAAGTCAATCATCTAGGTTATAGATGGTTGAGCTAAATATAATTATACTTAAATTATTAATAAATAAAATTATTATTTTAGCTTTTTCATCATTTTATGCATCTTTCTATAATAAACTCTTCTA
This sequence comes from Cocos nucifera, assembly GCA_006176705.1. Lineage (NCBI taxonomy): Eukaryota > Viridiplantae > Streptophyta > Magnoliopsida > Arecales > Arecaceae > Cocos > Cocos nucifera. Next base: position 361,009 of record QRFJ01000524.1, on the reverse strand, counting down.
TGATGAAGTTCAATTGAATTTGATTCGATTGGATTTGACCCAATCAGGTCATGAGATGACCTAATTACTAAAGGAGTTTCGATCCTAATTTGATCAGGACCTGGACCAAATTAATTTTTAATTTGATTAAAATTTTATTGATTTGAATTAAGTCAATTTAGTTGGATTAAACCTGATCTAATTGATTTAAATTAATTAGTTTGGTTGAAACCAATTAGGACCAAGTCAAATGAGATTTAAATTTAAATTCTCCCTAGCGCCCACCATATTTGACTTTTCCACCTTGACCCATGCCCTCCTCTAATTTTTGCAAGAGATTTCTTATGCAAAAATGAATGTGCACCCTTCCTCTCTTTTGCCTTTGACCTGGTCCAAGGGTTGGACCAATTCAAACTAAGTTGAATTTTGAATTCAACTTGGTTGGTTTGAAATTTGAAAAACCTAATCTCTTCCTTATCCATTCTCCATGCCTACCTATCTTTTATCGCACATTTTTTTGGGTGATTTTAGATTGAGGGAGAGCAGAAGGAGAGTCCTTCTACTTGTCATCCTCTGGGATAGACGTTGGAAAAGGATAAGACCCCATTTGAATTCAAACACTAGAAGTTGGTTGAAACTAGTTCAACCAATCGTAACTTATCCACTCCACATAGAATTTCCACTTATTTTCATGCAATAAATTATTAGAATTTTTTTTCATGAAGCCTAAGGGGTTATCTTTCCATGGTAAAAATTTTAAAGTGATTGGGCATTGTTTTTGGATGAAAAAAAGCTTGGAGTGAAGGTGAGTAGAATCCTATAGCACTTTATTTTTTCTTCATGCCTCTATTTTCTTCTAATTTTTGTATCTAAGGACCCTCAATTTTTAGATATGATCTAAATAGAGTTTATAGAGTTGAAAGTCATCTTTCTATGAAAACTTATTTCATGAAAAAACTCCACATAGAGAGGGCATGAGAGGGCTTTCAGTGCATCAAGGTTTTTGGGTCAAGTGAAACCCTAGGGTTGGGACCCTGGGTTCGAGTGGAGAGATCGAGTGCTGTGAGCATCGGATCACAAACCAAATTTGAAACACCACTTCATCATCCTTCGAAACACATGTTTTGATTTTCTAGAGTATCTAGGAGATCAAAATGAGGGCGAATGATTGGATCGATCGCGATCAGCCATTGAAGGCCCCGACTAGGAGCTAGCACTCCAATGGGACTGATCGAGACCAGGAGCTCCGTGTGGACCAATTATAGAGGTCAGACATGTGTGCAGCTATAGTGCAACACCAAAGCATTATTGGATAAATTCATATTATGGTGATCAACTACCCACGAAAAGGTATCAAGTTCTAAACTCATATCGATCAGCAAATTTGATTTGCTGATCGATCATATTTAAATTTTAAATTACATATTAGCATGTCTAGATCCTGAGTAGGATTTAAACTGATTAAATCAATGCATGTAGTAGATTAATATTTGATTATATTTACTTTTACTGCTATTTTATTCGAAAAGGTTTCGAAAATGCATGCTTAAATCCTGTACGATTTCTTTCACCATCGACTTGTATCCAGTTACCTAATATCTATGCTACCCACTATGAGATCAAGCTGACTACAATCCAGATACTTCCATCTTTCTATAAAAATATCAATGAAGATCCTTATAAGCATCTAGATGAATTTTTAGAAATCTGCTCTACAGTGAAAATCCAAAATTTGACTGATGATTCTCTTAAACTGATTTTATTATCCTTATCATTAAAAGACAAAGCCAAGTATTGGCTTGGCACAATAGGAAGACCCATCCAAACTTGGGCTGAATTATAAAGTAAATTTTTTAAAAAAAATTATCTCATAGGTCGAACCAACACCATGAGATGAGCCATCATTATATTTGCTCAGCTTCCAGGGGAACAAATTTATGAATCATGAGAGAGACTTAAGAAACTTCTTAGAAAATGCCCATACCATGGTCAGTTTAAGTGGCAAATAGTTCAAACTTTTTAAGAGGAATTAGGAGACCAGTATAGACAAATGGTAAATGCATCTTGTGGAGGTGCATTCATGAACAAGAGTGAGGATGAAATCTATACCTTATTTGAAATCTTGAGTGAAAACTCAATTAACCATGCTTCACTATCCTTCTATCAAAAGAGGGCAGGGATCTATAAATTTAAATATCTAGAATCTAGTTCTAAGGTTGACTTGGATCTAATAAATAAAGTGGACCTTCTTGCCTAGAAATTAGATCAACTCTTAACCCTAGGTCAACAATCTTCTGTATAATTCACATCATCCTCTAATTATCAAAAGAATTGTTTAATCTATGCTGGCCCAACCCATCATATGAGTGAATATCCTATAGTTGTACAATTTTTATCTTTCATCCAAAAATAAGTTTAAGCTGTACAAGGCTACTCCATGCCAATTAATTATTTTTTTTTCAAATTTATATAATCTAGATTGAAGAAATCAATCTAATTTTTCTTGGATACCCCAACAAACTCAGGCTCAGACTTTAATTCTACCTATACAAAATTATCAAAATAGACCCCAATATCCAAACTATGTCTATAATAGAGGTCAACTTAGTCAATCTATCCAGCCATCATATTATAATCAACCATCATATCCACCTCCCCAACTAACCAATTTAGTTGATGATAGATTTAATCAACTTCAATAATTAATTTTAACTCAACAATAATCCATCACCAGGCTAGAAGCTTAAATAGGATAATTAGCTGAGTTTATCATGAGGAGAGAACTAGGTCAATTATCAAGCCAATCGATTCTTATAAATAACCTACCTAATATCTACCAACCACCTAGATCTAATTATCAATATAATATCCTACTTAAGAATCCCTAATTAGAGAATGCCAAAGTAATTTCTAAGCTTAAAAATTATAGGATTCTTATGTACCTATATCAAGATCAGATGAGAGAGGCTAATACTGATGCTAGCCAAAATAAAAATTTAGAAGAAAAGATTAGGACTGAAACTAAGCATATAGAAGAACCTGAGTCCAGAACTAATACTGATGCTAGTTCCAATTTGAATGAGACTGATAAGGAAAAGAAAGGAATAGATGAGTTACCTGAGACCTATAAACATGAAGTCCCATTTCCTTCAACCCTAAAAGACAGTTCTTCTTATAAAAATCAAGGGGCATGCAATGAAGAGCTAATGGAGTTATTTAAGCAAGATAATATTAATTTACCTCATAATTAAAGCCACCTTCAATCATCCTTCTAGTGCTCATTAAATCAAACTTAACTTCTAACTCAAAAACATAATATATGAGTACTCTAGAACAACAAATAGGAAAAATTCTTGACAAACAAGAATCTGAGAATGAGGTTACAAACTATATTTTTATAATTAATAATGAATATATTAATAAAGGGATCAGAAATTATTATTCTGAGATTGACAATCTAAAATCATTGAAATTTATCAATCAAGTATTTGATATAGGATAGGTAAGCTATCTTGTGTCTGGCTGAAGATGGTAAACTTAGCATTTGTTGGGAGGCAACCCAATATTTAGTTTTCTTGCATCTAATTTATCTTTTTAGTTTATTTTTTTAAGAAATTTTGAATAAGTTGGAGGGAGAGCTAAATTTTTAAGATCCATGCTGGACCACAGACATATTAAGTCAGGTGTATTCTTTCCTATTCTTTATAATATCATTTATTTTTCTTTCTTCATTGAGGATAATATCAATTAAGTTGAGGGGGGAGAATAATAAAAATTTTAAATTTTTAAATCCTCAAAGAAGTTAGTATTTAGTATTTATACACCCGATTATGCTTAAGAATCGAGTTGAACTAAGAATTTTTTAAAAAAAATAATGAGGCACAGATCAAAGAATTTATGAGATATTGAGGGATCAAGTATTAAAAAACTTTAATAAAGAGTTAAGTCTAGAATATAAATAATTTTTATTTGAGCACTTCTATTTTTTTCTATCGACATCAAAGAAGAGTCTACTTTTTATGAGCTTGTGTAGGATAACTATATATTTTTTCATATAAAAAAAATTATAAAATAAAATAGTTTTTAAGTATTCTCACCAAGTAATTGGGCCTCTTTGCCTAACACTACTATAAAAAAGGGCTACGATAGCGGTTTGTAATCGCTGTCGTAGTCCAAAAAATCACTGTCATAGGCTATGATAGTGATTTTCTAACTGCTGCTACTGTGGCCATCGCCGTAGCTCTATGATAGTGGTTGTTTGAACCGCTGCCATAGATAGCCTATTATAGTGATTTATAAATTACTGTAATAAATCGACCTATAACAGCGGTTATGTAACCACTATCATAGCTAATCTATAGTAGTAGTTACATAATCGCTACCGTAGATAATCTATAGCAGCAGTTTCTTAACCACTGCCATAGGTTTATTACAGCGGTTGGCACCGTTTGCACCAGGGACCTATGGCAGCAGTTGGCACAGATATGATAATGGTTATAAAATCGCTACCATAAATCTTGAATAATTAAAAAATAAAATTTTTATTTTTTTTATATATTTTATCTAATAAATATAGATATATAATTAAAAAAATATAATAAATATAAAAATTATTCTAAAATGCTAAAATTTTATTATCGAATAAAATTTATTATAATATTTTTTAAAAAAATAAAATACATCAAAAATCTTCTAAATTTATATCATCATCATCATCATCGAGAGTCAGAGCTAGAGCTGGAGCTGAAATGCGAGCCAACATATCCTCAAAGCTTATGACTCCAAAATGCATGGTGAGCATTGACATCATGTCTCTCACGATGCTCTTCAGATGAGATGCAAACTCCTCAGCCCGATCTGCTCGCATCGCAGCATGATCTGCCCGTGCCAATGCCTCCTCAAGCTTCTTTCGACTGACGACATCGAAAGTGTATGAGGAGACGCTCGCCTCGAACCAGTAGCTTGTCAGCATGTGTCTATGCCTACATCGAATCCTCCTAAAGTGCTCAGGCCCAAGACCTAAGACAGATGGTCATGGGGCTCAGAGGTATTCGGGCCCTCACTCATGAGTGCATCTAACTGATCCTATAATTATAAATTAAAATAAAATTTTATAAAAAATGCTATAATATTAATCATATATACTAATATATTTAATACTTATAAAAATATGTCCGATCGTGATATTCATCGATCTATCCATCTTGTCCGTATGGTTGGATCGAAAGATCTTGCTACAGCTGGATATTACTCCATCTCTCATTAACTATAACAAAAAATAAATTTATCAGAAAGATGATAAAAAATATGAATTTAATTTATCCAGTAAGATTTAAAATTAATTACCTCTCTATGCACACAACTGGCCATAGACTCGTAGCCTAGAGTGTGCGTATACTCCTGAGCTGCACGATTCTCTCGATTTTGATGGAAGATAGCCTAACAAGTATTCAAATAAATAATAAATATTTAAAAAATATTTAAATAAAACTTTAAGCGTATTGAAAAATTTAAAAGTTAGAAATTTTACCTCGAACTTCTGGCTCCTCCAGTGTCTAACCATCCTCTCCCACTGACTCAGAGGACAGTCCTATATCCAAAAAATAAGCTCCTCCAGAGTGTCTCATCAGTGCTCGAGCCATCCTCTATGGAGCTTGATCTTGTAACTCCAGTACAACTCTTCGATCTTCTTCATTCGGGCATCTCGAGCCCTCTCATGATAAAAAAAGTCATACCTCCTCTATACAAATTTATCAAAAATCAGTTACAAAATTATTCTAATCAAACATATATATTATAAACATACAAAATGCATAAATATAACTAAGATGCATGTACTTACCCATATCTCCTTTCATACCTAGTCCCTGACAGCAGCATCCATCAAACGTCAGTCTCTAGGCTCTACGAAAATGATGTCTGACCACCACACAAGCACTCCAAAAAAGGAATGCATCTCTCATGCGATCTTTCCTACCGGCCTCCCCTCCGCATCATAATAGACCATCATCTGATGCTAGCGGTTCCACACGTATGCCATACGTGTGGGACTGTGAAATGTCCGGCTGGATGATGCACCTGCAATGCAAATATGTTATGCAAATACATAAGTATACAAATACTATACAAAAAATAAAGTTGTGCTAATATAATAAAAATGTACACTCAGATGCCTACATAATAGCATGTGCCTCAGATATGGACGACGATGGAGGCTCAGCTGTCGATGGAGTAGATGCCGTCGATGGAGTAGATGCCGTCGGTGGAGGTCCTTGAGCAGTCGATGCCGAGGTGGATGGAGTATGCTTCGACTGCTCCTCGGATGCTGAATTGCACGTAACCCACCGAGGGATAGGGGTGAAAGTTAGATGGCATTTCAGTGCCATCGTGACCTACAACGTTAATGAACATTAATCAATATAACATGTTGAACAATAATATTAGTATAGCATCAATAAATAATCTCTAATATGTACACTAATCAATTGATGGTTCTATCGTTATGCAATACAATAAACAAAAGCAATATGATATAAACATACAACAAATATTATGCAATAAATTCTACAACATGAATTACATTCATGAATAATTAAGGATGAGGAACAGTCATAGATCCGATCTCTTGCACGAACCTTGGTGTTAATCCAAAAATCTAAAAGAAGAACAAAGTAGATGATGATGGCATCTTAGGGCTTAAAGTTGAAATCTTATGGAGATATCAAATTCTATTTGCTCATAAGTGGAGTCGGCTCCATGCCTGAGATAGTCGGCTCCATGCCTGAGATATTCGGCTAGGATCCTCTCCCAGTCGGCTCGATTATGGCCCGAGCCAGCTCGACTGCATATCCGAGCCAGCTTGGCTGTGTGCCATCTCCTTGATCACTCCCTCTCTCCCTCTCTCGATCTCTCTCATCGGTGACGACAGCGAGGTCGAACCCTTTCCTTCCAGCTATTTCATCTCTCAATCTTCCTCTCTCCCTCTCTCGATCTCTCTCATCGGCGAGGTCGGACCCCATCCCTCCCTCTCTCACTCTCTCGATATCCTTCGCTGGCAAGATCGGACCCCATCCCTCCCAGTGATGCCGGCGAGGTTAGACCCCCTCCCTCCCTCTCTCGCTCTCTCAATCTCTCACTCTCCCTCTCTCGATCTCTCTCATTGGTGAGGCCAGACCCCCTCCCTCCCAATGATGGCGATGAGGCCGGATCCCACCCTTCCTCTCTCAAGTATGGACCTGTCGGGTATTCAGGTTCGGATCCAGTACCAATAATTAAAATTGGATCCAGATCTGAATATCCAGATTTCGATCCGAACCTAATCCATTGATAGATCTAGTCCACAGCTGCCAACATGGCACGGCCCAAGGCTACCGCCATGGCACGGTCCAAAAACTACGGCATCCAGATAATTATAATATTTATAATAAATATTTATAATATTTATTATAATTATTTTATAAATTATTATAAATATATATGATTAATAAATAATACTATAAAATTAAAAAAAATTATACATGCGGCTATAGAGAGCGGGTCGTATCAAAAGCTCCGAGGATCACCGATGATGATGCTAGAGGAGGACGATGGCACTAGAGGTAACCTACGAAATAAAAGTAAAATAGTGAGATAGAAAAAAGAGAAAAAGAGAAAAGAGAGAGAGAGCAGGAGCGGCCGAGGATGGGGGCTAGGGGGAGGAGGGCACAGTGATGAAGAGGCCGAAGGAGGCTTCGCACTCGACCGAGGAGGGTCAGAATGGTGGTGGTGTTGGGGGAAATTTCATGGGGTCAAAGGAGGATGGAGGGGGGCTCACCGAAAGAAGGGTTTGATTTCGCACTGGGGTCAGAGGAGGATAGAGTGTGGGGAGAGGTTCATGGGGGGCCAATGGAGGGTCGAGGGTGGATCTGGGGTCGCCGGAGGGCGCTGGGTTTCATAGGAGGGCAAGGGAGGGTCGGATGGGGGGGCGGGAGGGATTTCACGGGGGGCGAGCAAGGGTGGAGGGGAGATTTCACAGGAGGCTAAGGGAGGGTCAGATGGGGTTCATCGGAGAGGAATTTTGTGGGGCCAAGGGAAGGGTCGGATGGAGGGGTGGGGGCCGGGTGAGGGGGTGGTGAGTGGCGGGGAGGGGCGGTCGGGATGGGGGCGTTGGAGGGAGAGGGGGAAGGAGGGGCAACACCGGTCAGGGGAGGAGAAGCCTCACCGACGACATCAATCGGAGGGGAAGGAGCCTCATCGATGATGAAGAGGAGAGGGGAGAGAAAGAGAGAGAGATCGAGCACGCATGCGAACCACAGCCATAGATCTATGACAGCGGTTATCAAACCGCAGCCATAGATCTATGACAGTAGTTATCGAACCACTGCCATAGATCTATGATAGTGGTTATCCAAAATGACTGCCATAGATCTACGGCAGCAGTTCTATAACCGATGCTGTAGATCTATAGCAGCGATTTTTGATAACCACTACCATAGGTTGAAAATATTTTTTTTTTTAAATATTTTATAATTTTAAAATTTAATATCCATCTTTATCATTTATTATCTAAATAATTATTATTAGAGTGTCATTACAAAAGATCATCTTGATCCGATGGCCCTAACTTCATTGATCAAAAAAATTTGATTTCAACGATCATGAATGACGATGCGATGATCTGATAGATGAAGACCTTCGATGGATTCAAAAATCTGCAATAATGATCTCAATGATTTTTGTATCATACTATCAAAGTTTTACTTCAATCGAATATCGTTATCATAATCAATTTAGTACGGAATGATTTCGATCGTTAAATTAGAAATAAGCGATCAAAGGATTAAACGACGTTCGATTATGAGATAATTTTTTAATTAAATGATCTTTGTTATAATTTTAAATATTTTATATGGTGATGATCATAAAATTTAAATTATTTTCGTATAAACTATTCATATTAAGCAGATATTGCAAAAGCATGAGCATAACAATCAGTGAAATTTCAGAATGATTATCAGGAGATGTATAGTTTTAAATTATTTTTCATCTTATGAGTTGAATTTTATAATCACCATTATAAAAAATGATTAAAGTAGTAGCCAAGATTATTTATAAAAATATTATCTCATAATCGGACACCGTTTGATCCTTTGATCACTCATTTATCATTTAGCTGCCGAAACTAACCTATACTAAATTGACCAAGATAACGATATCCGATTGAAGTGAAACTTTGATAGTATGCTACAAATATCATCGAGATCATTGTTGCAGATTTTTGAATCCATCGAAGGTCTCCATCTATCAAATCATTGCATCATCATTCGTGGTCATCGAAATTAAATTTTTTTGATCGATGAAGCTAGGGTCATCGGATCGAGGCGATCTTTTGTGATGACACTCTAATGATAATTATTTAGATAATGAACGATAAAGATGGGCATTAAATTTTAAAATTATATAATATTTAAAATATATATATATATATATATTACAGCGGTTATAATTAATCACTATCATAAATCAGATTATAGCAGCGGTTCCTACTAACCGCTACTATAGATCCGACTTATGGCAGTGGTTATAATGAATCACTACTATAGATCGACCTATGGCAGCTATTTTTTATAACCGCTGTTATAGGTCCAACCTACGACAGCGATTTTCTATAACCGCTGCTATATGTCGGACCTATAGCAGCGGTTACAAAAATCGTTGCCATAGGTCCAACCTATGGCAACGGTTAATAAAAATCGCTGCCGTAGGAGCTATGACAATGGTTTCGAAAATCGCTGCCATAGTATGTGCTATCATAGGCCATTTTTATAGTAGTGTAAGCAAGCATTGAGTTTTGCATCAAAAGATGGGAAGGACGAAGAAGCTCATTGTAAAGTCAGTCTTAACTTATAGCCTGTTTGATTCGAGTTATTAAGCTTGAGGGATATTTTATACCTAGTGCTTTAAAGCCAACTGATTTAGGAGTCATTGGCCCAAGACTCGCTACATGGGTCAAATAGAAAGCTCAAGGGATTAAGGCACTCAATAGTGGTACAATGTTAAAAAGAATACATTGATTTTTCATCGAGTAATCGGATCCCATTCCCTAAGTAAGCAATGATATTCGCATTAAAAAGTAGGCAATATGAATAAAAAAATTTAATAAATAAAGAGCAGAAGTAGTAATATACTTATCTATATGAAAGTTTAGATAATTCAGAGATAAAGATAGAGATAATTTAGAAAAAAATTTAAAAAGTTAAATATTTTTTACTTAATTTTTATATTGGTAAGTATTAATATCTCGATGATATGCCTCACTTAAGCTCTACTGAATATCAATGGCCATTTTAAAAATTGCTTAGATAAAATTTGAAACTCTAAAGTTAAAAGGTATCTAAAATAAATTCTTTCTTTACTCGAGGATCAGCAAAGCTTAAGTTGAAAGGTATGATAATTACAATAAATATATCATTAAAAGTATTAATTTATTAATTAATTTATTTTTATTTTTTAAAAATTAAATATTTTTATTTATTATTTTTTAAAAATATATTCATCAATAGAAAGAGCTTATTTTTTTAGTCATAATAAAATAAGTTTGGAGCAAATCGAAGTTAAAATGATTCAATATGATTTTTTTAAAAGAATAAAAAATAAAAATAGCTCAGCCAGCTCGTCTAGCCCAGCCGGCATGCTCAGCCAAGCCACTACACTCGGCTCAGTCGATGCATCCCAGCCCAGTCGACATGCCAACTAATCAGCCCAACTGAGAAGCCAGCCCATAAGTCCACATGTGTAGCAGTCCATTGGCCCATCGATGTATAGTGAACCATCGATCGGTCCACGAAATCAGGCGTAGACCACCAGCTCAACAGAAGGCTATGAATCACAGGCTACCATAAGGTGAATCAAGACCCTTAAGAGGTTTAGGAAAATTCTCATGCGGCTTACAAGGCAAAATGGCAATTTCACATGCAAAAGGCATGCGGTGATTGATTGCGGTCTATAGTTCGATCGGTCTACAGGGTCCATGGGAATAGTGTTTGCACCATCCAATGGCTGAGGTCGTTGTAGGTGAAAATCCGACGGTGGAGGTCTTTTCTGAAGAAAATAGTGCAGGATTTGCCATGCTACTTTCAAAAAATATTTCAAAATAGCAATGATGTAGCAAAAAATAATTAATATAATTAATTATCTATTGATCATATTAGATTATTTAATCTTACATATTAGAATCTAAATATAATATGTATGCATACATCAATAGATCTGAAAATAAAACTATATAATAAACTATTTACTACATCTACGTGTTCAAAACACAATATCTTTAAGCAGATAGTCGATCACCATAATCTAAGTCCATCAGATAATGCTCTAGTATCATGTCACAATCATACATATATCCGACCTCTACGGTTGGTCCACACGGAGCTTCTAATCCTGATCAGCCCCACTGAAGTGCTAGCTCCTCACCGGAGCCTTCGATGGCTGATCACGATCGATCTAATTAATTATATATTTTTTAATTTCTTAAATATTCTAAAAACTTAAAATATAAGTATTGGAAGATGATGAAGATGTGTTTCAAATTTGGTGGTGATCCGATGCTCATAGCACTCAATCTCTCCATCCGAACCCAGATTTCTAAATCTAGGATTTCACTCGGCCCAAAAATCCTGACACACTAAAAATCCTATCACGCCCTCTCTGTATGGAGTTTTTCTATGAAATAAGTTTTTATGAAAAGATAACTTTTACATCTATAATCCCTATCTAGATCATATCTAAAAATAGGATATCCTTAGAGATGAAAATTATAAGAGAAGCGAGGCATAATGGAAAAGAAAAGTGTTGCAGGATCCTGTTCACCTTCACTCTGAGATTTTTTTTTGCCTAGAACTAATGCCAAAACACTCTAAAATTTTTATCACATAATTCTAACCCCTTCTCCTATACAAACAAAAATTCTCATAATTTATTAACATGAATACCATGAGAAAACCATATGAAAAATAATAAGGATCGAGTGGTTGAGAGATTTTAACCATTCACTTGATTTCAAAAATCAAATGAGCCTCTTATCCTTATCCAATGCCCCCTCCCTTGTGTTTAAGATGTAGAAGGACTCCCCTTCTACGTGCATACTTTTATTTCTCAAAATATATTCGATAAATAAAAGGGAGGGCATGGGAAATAGAGTGAAAATGGTGGATGCATGGGAGAATTTGAATTCAAACTTCATTTGACTTGGTCCTAATATGTTTCAACCAAACCAATTAATTTAGACCCAATTAAATCAGGTTAAACCCAACCAAATTAGGCTTAGCCTAATTCAATAAAATTTTAATTAAATTAAAAATTAATTAGATCTATGTTCTGATCAAATCAGGGTCAAAACTTTCATAACGATTAGGTCATCTCATGACCTAATCGAGTCAAATCCAATTGAATCAAATTCAATCAAACTTGATCGAATCCTCATCGCTCGATCAAATTAAGCTAATTAGCAATCAAATTGCTAATTAATCCTTTAAAAGATATCTAAGTCCAAATCGAATGGGTTACTAGGCAATAGAGTCCTATCAACATGAAACTCTTGAAAAGTCCTAAATTAGTGGGACTCTTGAATACAGTATCCCAAATGAATTGAACTCACGATCATAGAGTCTCAGACTAGTGAAACTCTTGATCAGAGAGTCTCAGATGAGTAGAACTCAGAGTCTCAGTCTAGTAGGACTCTTGATCACAGAGCTCCAGTCTAGTGGAACTCTTGACCATAGTCTCAGACCAATGGAACTCTTGATCAGAGAGTCCCAAATAAGTCAAACTCAGAGTCCCAGTCCAGTAGGACTCTTGATCATATAGTTCCAATCCAGTGGAACTCTTGACCATAGAGTTTCAAAACAATGAAACTCTTGATCACGGTGTTCTAGATTATCCGGACTCATGATCAGAGAGTCCCAAATAAATAGGACTCAAAGTCCCAGTCCAGTAGGACTCTTGGTCATAGAGTCTCAGTCCAGTGGGACTCTTGACCATAGAGTTTCAGATCAATGGGACTCTTGATCAGCCATCAGATCAGGTATGAACTCCTAATGTGTATGACCCCATAGGTCCAAACCTAAGTCGGTAGCATAGAAACCAATTTCTATACTAATCGAAGTGACTATCTAGTAATGGTACCCGACATCCAGATAGGTCGAATAATCACAATCATAATATTTAGAACCTACGCGAATATGGTTACCGTATAATTCATCCCTATGACCTCTGTATAATAGATGACTCAGGATTAGATTGTCAATCCTAAAAAATACATCTATGTCGTATCTCAAAGTAATTAGTTCTGTGACTCCTCACTAAGACTATCCTGGCTAAGATTTTGCTAAATTGAAATACAATTAAACACAACTCCTAAAATCATGAGTGGTCAATCCCATCTTGATACACGCACGAACTGCACAAGTACTTGACTGTGTCCAAAAATCTTTCATCATTGAATTAGAAATTTAGATAGTCCAGCATCAAAATATAGTGAGTTGCTTAAAAGTCACCGTGGTGATCTCAGGTTAGAGGAATATTTATATCCATATTCCATCGAAGCTAATCTTGACAGGAGAAAAGCTCCAAAGTTGATTACGTTCAGTGAAAATATACCCATACATTTCACTTGCATGCCATATCAGTGTCTCAACACTCTTTGGTTATGAGGACAACCAACCTATATTGCACACAATGATCTATACTTGATAAACGTTGTCGTCCTAAGTAACAACGTATCATTTAGTCATGAACTATTTAAGGACTAAATGAAAAATCCTCCTTTGTCGAATCTAGATAGTCCTAAGAACTTCATCACAACACAAGAGTTCATTAGAAGATAACAGAATTTATGATAAAAAATGCAAAAATAATTTTTATTAATTTATAATTCATATATAATATAAATATATGATCCAACCATCAACAGACTGATGATTGATTTTAAGACACATTTCCAATAATCTTTCACTTGGACTAAAGCCAATTGGTATAGTATCTAATACCTATCTTCGACTTGAAGTCGTCGAACTCCTTCACCGCAATAGCTTTAATGAATAGGTCGGCCAAGTTCTTCTTTTCGTCGATCTTCTGAAGGTCGACGTCACCTCGATCCATAATCTCTCAGACAAGATGGTAGCAGTGCAGAATATGCTTCATCCACTGGTATGCCTTTGGTTTTTTCGCCTGAGCAATGCTTCAGAGCTGTCGCAAAAAAGCAAAATTAGACCATCAAGGGAGGATGCTACTCCAAGCTCGGTGATGAATTTTTTTAGCCACACCACTTCTTTGATAGCATCTAGTGCAGCGATATACTCCACCTCATAAATTGAATCGGCCATAGTGTGCTGCTTGGAACTCTTCCAGTAGACAGCCCCACCACTAAGGGTAAATATGTATACCAACATACTCTTGCTATCATCATGATCGGACTAAAAACTGAAGTCTGTGAACTCCATAAGTTTTAAGTCTGATTCACCATATACAAGCCACCGATCCTTAGTATTTTTTAAATACTTCAGGATGATTTTAACAACCTTTCAATAATTCTCCCCTGGATTAGATTGGTATCTACTCACTACACCTAGTAAGTATGCCACATCTAATCATGTACATGTCATGGAGTACATTTTAGAACCCACTGCTGAGCCATATGGTATTCTATTCATACGTTCGCTGTCTAGAGGTGTTGTTGGACAATCCATCTTGGAAAGAAAAATTCCATAGCCTATCGATAGATGGACTTTCTTGGAATTTTTCGTACTAAACCATTTCAGCACAATATCAATGTACGTGGACTAAAATAATTCAAGCAACCTTTCATATCTATTTTTATAGATCTTCATCCCTAGGATGTAGGAAGCTTCTCCTAGATCTTTCATGAAGAACTGTAATGACAATCAGATCTTTATTCCTTCTAATGCAGGGACATCATTCTCGATTAAGAGAATATCATCCATATACAATACTAAGAATACTATTGCTGGACCGTTAGCCCATTTGTATATGTAGGGCTCCTCTTCGTTCTTAACGAAGTCATATGTTTTGATTGTTCTATCAAATCATATGTTTCCCAGCTTCGAGATGCCTGCTTTAATCCATAAATGAACCTCTGAAGCTTACACACCTTAGACTCATCTATGAACATGAAACCTTCAAGTTGTATCATATACACCTCTTCATCCAGCTCTCCATTCAGAAAAGCTATTTTCACATCCATCTTCCAAATTTCATAGTCCAGATGGGCAGCTATGGCAAGCATTATCCGAATGGATTTGAGCATTACCATAGGAGAGAACGTCTCATCATAGTCAATACTATAACGTTGACAATACCCCTTGGCAATCAAATGGGCTTTATAGATCTCCATCTTTTCATCTGCACTTCTTTTTCTTTTGAAGACCCACTTACACCCTATGGGTTTTACCCCTTTGGGTGGGTCAACCAATGTCCATACATCGTTGACCTTCATGGATTTCATCTTAGATTTCATGGCCTCAAGTCATTTTTCAGAGTTGGATCTCTGTATTGCATCCATATAGGTGATTGGATCCTAATCATTCTCATCAAATTCGATATGATCCTCACCCCGGATCAGAAAACTATAATATCTATTCGGTTGATGTGGTACTCAATCAGATCTTCTTAAAGATGCTTCTACAATGGATTCTGGGTCTGATCTAATCAGATCTAGCTCAGATTCAATAATTTGTGTGCGTTCTTCCACCTGTCGTACTTTATCAAGTTCGACCTTGGAGGCATTAGTTCCTTCACTAAGAAACTTCTTTTCTAAAAAAACTACCTTAAGACTGACAAACACTTTTTGCTCATCAGTAAGGTAGAAGTAGTACCCTTTGATTTTTTTTGGGTAACCTATAAAACTACACTTATCAGACCTAGGTCTAAGCTTGTCTGTCATTAAATATTTGACGTAGGTCGGACACCCCCAAACCCTAAGGTGTGAAAGCATTGGCTTACGCCCTGTCTATATTTCATATGGGTATTATTAACAGATTTACTCAGAACCCTATTTAGAATATAACAAGCTGACTCGAGCGCATATCCCCATAGGAAGATCGACAAACCAGCAAACCCCATCATGGATCGAACCATGTCCAACAGAGTCCGATTTCTTCTTTCAGACACACCATTATGTTGTGGTGTTTCAGGAGGGGTCCATTGGAAGAGAATTTTATTCTCTCTAAGATATGTCAGAAACTCATTGAAAAGGTACTCACTCCCTTGGTCAAATCGAAGAATTTTAATACTCTTCTCAATTTGCTTTTCTACCTCATTTCGAAATAGTTTGAACATTTCAAATAACTCTGACTTATGCTTCATTAAATAGACATATGCATATCTCGATAGGTCATCTATAAAGGTTATGAAGTAGAAATATCCACCTCTGGCATTTGAGCTCATGGGTCCATATACATCCAAATATACTAAACTCAAGAGTTCAGTGGCTCGTTCACCTTTTTCAATAAAAGGTGACTTGGTCATCTTACTAAGAAGACAGAACTCATAGGTTGGAAGTGACTCACAATTACTAACCTCAAGAATTCCTTCTTGAGCTAACCTATTAATTCTATTCTTGTTAATATGATCTAGCCTACAATGCCAAAGGTAGACATTAGACACATCACTAATTCTAGGGCATTTACTGGAGGATTGAACCACATTAACAGACATAAAAAGTAAATAAATTTTGTTATTCAATTATCCAATCAAAATTGTAACACTATTCAAAATGACATTACAAAAAAAAAATTTATTGATATTTCAAAATCATTCTTAGTCAAAAGGCCTACAGAAATGACATTCAATAAGAAAGTTGGACAATAATGATATTCATTAAGAATAACTTTATTTGAATTAATTACAAAGTTCATGATTCCTAAAGCTAGAATTGGAACTTATCTTCCATCTCTAACATTTAGGAACCTCTCACCTTGGTCAAATCTCCTACTGACCTGCAAGTCCTACATAGAATTACAATAATAATAAGGGCTTCCAGTATCTAATACCCAGGCAATAAAATCAAATAAGAAAAAATTACAAGATATTGTTATATAATTACCTTGCCCAACAACTACTTGCTTCTTCCTCGGCCTAGTCGAATCTAGGGAGGCAATGTACAGAGGATAGTTTCTCTTTCAGTGCTCCTGCTTCTTATAGAAGAAGCACTCTACCTAGCTCTGGTCGGGCTTGCACTTCTTGGTTTGACCCTATGCAGTCATCCCAGCATGCGACCGCATCTTCTTATTTTTCTTCTTCTTATTCTTCTTCTCTTTCTTAAAGGGTCGACGATCAGAAGAAGACTCTTCCACTACATTCACCATTTTCTCATGGAGTTGATGATCCTTCTCAAAGTTCTATAGCAACCCTAACAAGCCATGGTAGTGTTAGATATATGTGTCCTAAAAGCCAGAATTGGCTGACACTTGTAATACACTTCTAAGAGCAAAATTATAATTTTGACTAAAATCAATAAAATGGATTATTTTCTATCATATATGTGTATTTAGTATCTGTGATACATCCTTTGAGTTAATGGTAATGATAATTCATATTTTCAAGAGTTGAAAATTTAAGACATGAATAATCATTATTAACTCATAAAATGCTCCCGACCATAGGATCATCATGAGGATGATGATTGTTCCGGAAGGTTGGTGTACAATCGCTTCTCTTTAGTAGATGAGTCTTGAGTCTATGGTGTGGAGACACCGGAGCGAGAGTACAGGTACTCGTTAGAGAATGAGGGCACTGAGCGTGACCACCTCGAGTAGTCATTAGGAAGTCTACCTTCTCGTCAATGACTGACTCGATGCTGCAGTAGTGTGTCTGGTTCTTTGACCTGAGATGCATCGGACAGTTCACCTTGAGGGTGTTATAGTTTGACTACACCATTACTCGATCTCCTAGCCATATGGAAACCCTGAGGTGTATGTTGGCTATAGCATGTTCATTGTAGGAACTGGATTGCATCAAGATGGAATCTATCTACCTCGGTGGTAGAGGAGCAGCCCTATGATGATCATGAGAATCAAGTCCAGAAGCCCATGGCCATGGCAGAGTGAAATAATAGAAAGAGTTTCTATTTAGATTTTCACATCAAACTTGAATCGAATGATTACATCATATGACAGAGACTAGGGTTTGACGAGTTCACCTTAAACCCTAATCTGATCGGGGCTCAAGATAGAAGAACTTAATCACACAGGTAGCTGCACCAAGAGGTTCGCATTCAGCTCTGATGGGTTGCCACCATATACTGCTAGGTGTCACTGGTGGATTTTGGGAGCAATTAGAATGATTTAGATGATCGATCATTCTAGCTGTTCGAATCAGAAGAGTTCTGATCCATCGAAAGGAAGTTTCGATGATGTCGATGATAGAGATCATGACATATCCCATTACCATATAGAACTGAACCTAACTGGGTCACACAAACAAGGTTTGAATCTGGTGATCATCAATTGAACTGATCTAGTTCAATTGATCTGAATGAGATTCAATTAGGTTCAAGAAAATCGTGCTAGCACTCGATTGAACCTAACGTTCTTCTTTTACTATCATAAATAAGTTGTCCTGACTGAGCCAAAGGAGTTTGTGCTCAATCAGAGGCCTTCATATGGTCTGACTGGAGGTTGTCCAAGTCAGAAAAGATTGTCTTATTTTGTAAGACATTACCTGCCATTTTTGGTCACCTGCCATTTCTTGTTCTTTGACTTTGGTCAAAAGTCTACCTTTGACTGGTCAAATGTTGACCATTGATACTTTGACTTCTGACCACATGTCATGCACCTATTGGAGAGCTGGTGGGGGCCTGTCCCCCTACCAGAACCTGGCAAGGAAGAGGGCGCATGCCACCCTTGGCGTGTGCCCAAGTTGGAGGCGCCTAGGAGTCCCTGTTGGACAAGGACTCCATCTCCTTTTTGGATTCCAATTAGAGTTCTCCTAAGAACCAACTTTGACTGGTCTTAGGCACCCTCTAAGGAGGAATCCAAGGGACTCTATTCCCACCAATTAGATTTAGATCTGATTTCACAAAGGGTTGTGATTGATTGGGAAGAAGAGGAGTTGGATCATAGATGGTCTATAAATAAGACCCTGCGCCCAACTCAAATGGAATTGGAAAAAGAATTGAAAATTTTCATGCCCAAGGCTGCCTCTCCTCTCCTCCTCCATGCCAAATCATCTTCCCCCTCTCCTCTCCATGTCCAAAAGTATTTTGGGTTCTTGGTTGGTGCAATCCAGACGAGAGAAAGACGACTGAAAGCTAGAAGGCTGCACTGCTGCAAAGGACAACTGCTGATCTTCGAAAGGTATTTTGAAGATCCTCCAGATCAGATCCAGATCTAATTTTTGGAGACATGATAGAGAAGAAGAGGATCTTCAGATCCAATCTGAGTGAATACCGATGAGGCCAGGCACTTGTGTGGCTAGATCCAGAATCTTCCGCTACTTATAGGATCATCAATGGGTAATAGGATTACCCTACATCAAGATAAATTAAATTAAATTAAATTTATTTAGATTTTATTTTTATTATTAAAATAATAAGAATCAAATCTAAAATATCTTAGATCTGACTAGGATCAAAGAAAAAAAATTTTAAAATATAATAGTTGTAGAATAGTTCTATATAGTTGTCTAGATTAGAGTTTATTTTGATAAGATCAATTTAAATCTAATTTTTTAGATTATTATGAGATAATTTAGATCTGAAAACATGCATGATTCGATACATGAGATGTATGCAAAATATGCCATGATTAGATCTAATTTGTATATGAGATATATGATATAGATCTAAAATTATTTTGTAGTATTACATGTTCCTGATTAAGGCATTCCTCTTGGCCGTCCGGTCATAAGAATGAAGAAGGGTTTAAAGGCCCTCTCCTCCCATCCGATGGGGTGTTCTTATGATGTGTAGGGGTGCTGCGTGTTCGTCCTTAATCAGAAACCCAAAACTTACTTTCTGCAAAACCCTAGATCCTGAAACCCTAGGATTTATTGTGCATATTTTGTTTATGAACCCTACTTAATTAAGAATTAAGATTATGGAATATTAATTAGGTCTAAAATTGAGAATTTTAGATCTAAGACATATTCATAATACTGGGTTCGGGCTTGGGTAGCTCAATTAGGTCTAAGCGGTTGATCAAACCGAATCAAGAGTTGGTTAGATGGGATCAACAATGCTTAAATTGACCAGCCTAATAGGATTAAGTCTGGGTCAAGATCGAGTCACGATCAAGCAAGACCTAATTAGGCTCAGAGGTTAGAGTCTGGATTGTAGGCTAACCCAATTGGTTCTGGCTCAACAATTTGGTGTCTAAGGTAAGTTTGGCACATACGACCGACTGGATTTTTAATTGGAAGCTACTCGACCTGAATGCATTCTTGTACGAGTTAATGGCATATTCCTTCCACCGGTCTCACTTACCTGGCCATATCTGTTGACACAGTTCTGATCTGAGGTGGTCAATAATCCGAGCTAACCCATGCCACTAGGTTAGTCATAATTGTTATGACTATGACAAGTCTAGTTTAATGAGACCTGAATCAATTCTTCCTAAGAAAAGATTAAGTCTGAGGTCTTCCACCATTGTAGATGTGCGGGCCCTTCCCGGGGTTGATTGTTCTCGGCTGGATACAGTGGCTCAGTTGCACCGGGAAAGATGCAACCATGTCTATTAGGCATTGGATGCTATGGGCTGGAGGATGAGTTGGGCTCAATATTCTGGATACGGTGAGAGACTCAATTAGGAACCCAGTCTATGCAAATGGTGGGTCTGACTTAACTAAGGAGTGGATCAATATTTCGGATACGGTGAGATTCATGAATTAGAGACCAAGTTTGGGTGCACCATGATTAGAGAATCATTGAACAAGAGTTGTTCACTCATTGGCTAACCCATCACCAATAACTGTTAGGTGAGGTGATGAGTCAGTTGGTGAGACCGCACCACCCACTAGAAATCATTAATCATGGAGATTTTTGCATCTCTACAGAGGGAGTGTAGGGATCCGAGAAAATAGTGGGAGCTAATTTGTTTAAAAATAAAATCTCTAAATAAATTGGTCAAGTCATAATTACAGTATCTAACTAGAATCTTTGACTCTCTACAGAAAAATGTCTGCGTCCAACCCATTAGCACGTATCCTGGACACACATAGACTGACCGGACCCAATTATAAAGATTGGCTCAGGAACTACAAAATTATTTTGGGTTCCGAGAAGTTAACCCATGTATTGGACCAGGACCCTCCCACCTTACCAGCCCGTCCATCCACTGAACAGAGAGCGTCTCTGGA
Source organism: Cocos nucifera (assembly GCA_006176705.1). Taxonomy (NCBI): domain Eukaryota; kingdom Viridiplantae; phylum Streptophyta; class Magnoliopsida; order Arecales; family Arecaceae; genus Cocos; species Cocos nucifera. The sequence continues at coordinate 339,679 of QRFJ01000524.1, read as the reverse complement.
AAAAATGGATAGACGAAGATAATAAGGCCAGATATTACATGTTGGGCTCGATGTCTGATGAGCTCCAGCACCAACATGAAGATATCGGGACTGCTCGCCAAATGTTGGCTCACCTGCAGGAGATGTTTGGTGAACAGAGTCGCGCAGCCAAATATCAAGTCACGAAATGACTTTTTAAGGCTAAGATGCGTGATGGGCAGTCAGTCCAAGATCACTGTCTGACAATGATCAAGGACATGGAAGAGCTTGAGAAGCTCGGTGTGAAGTTAGACTTGGATCTGCAGAACGATATTATTCTGCAATCCTTGACTGATGCATATGGGCAATTCATCATGAATTACCACATGCATAAACTTCAAAATTCCTTGGCCGAATTAATGAATATGCTGGTTACCGCTGAGCTTTCTATGAAAGGTTCTAAAGGCTCAGTTCTTGCTATGGAATGGACTTCTTCCAAAAGAAAGTCTTATGGAAAGAAAAAGAAGTCTGTGAAAAAGCAAAAGGTGGAAGGATCAAAGAAGAAGAAGGCAGAAGCCGAAGAAAAAGGCCGATGGCAAAGGAAAGTGTTTCCATTGCAACAGCGACGGCCATTGGAAGCGGAACTGCCCTACTTACCTGGCCCCCCTGAAGAACAAGAAGGAAGGTCCTTCTGGAGGTATGCTCGTTATTGAGTCTAACCTTACGGTTTCTTCTGCATCCAGTTGGGTGCTTGACTCTGGTTCTAGTGCTCATCTGTGCACTTCTATGCAGGGTCTTGAGGATAGCAGGAGGCTGAGGGATGGAGACATGATCCTACGCATCGGTAATGGAGCAAGAGTTGCTGCAGTAGCCGTGGGAACATACCCTCTTCGATTACCATCTGGTTTAGACTTAGTTTTGAAAGACTGTTATTATGTGCCTGCAGCTAGCAGGAATTTGATTTCTGTTTCATGCTTAGCACAAGAAGGTTATGTGATTACCTTCTTTAAGGACCATTGTAACATTCTTTATGAAAGAAATAAAATTGCAAATGGTTTCCTTATTAATGGTCTTTATCAGCTACATATTGATGTACCTGTTCTAACTATCGAGCAAAACGTGAATGCCAAACGACCTAGGGATAGTCCAAATGACAGATATCTATGGCACCTGAGATTAGGTCATATAGCAGAAGATAGGATCAACAAATTGGAGAAAAATGGGCTATTGAGTCCATTGACTTTCGAGTCATATCCAACTTGTGAATCTTGTCTTCAAGGCAAAATGACTAAACTCCCTTTTGTTGGACATGGGGAGAGGGCCACAGATCTCCTTGCCCTAGTACATACTGATGTGTGCGGCCCATTTGATGTGCCGGCTAGAGGCAATTTTGTCTACTTCATTACCTTTACCGATGATCTGTCTAGGTATGGGTATGTGTATCTTATGAGACACAAGTCTGAAGCTTTTGAAAAGTTCAAAGAATTCAGACATGAAGTAGAAAAACAAACTGGAAAACCCATTAAGGTTCTTCGATCAGATCGAGGAGGTGAATACCTTAGCCGGGAATTCCTAGACTATCTCAAGGAAAATGGCATAGTCTCTCAATGGACTCCACCAGGAACACCTCAACTCAACGGGGTTTCAGAACGGAGAAATCGGACTCTATTGGATATGGTTCGATCCATGATGAGCTTCACAGACCTCCCTGATTTTCTTTGGGGACACTCATTGTTAACTTCAATTTATCTACTGAATAGGGTTCCCTCTAAAACCGTTCCTACCACACCGTATGAGATATGGCACGGTAAGAAACCAAGTCTGAGTCATCTCAGAATTTGGGGTTGTCCGGCTCATGTCAAAAGACAACAAGCGGACAAGTTAGAGTTTAGGTCCTTTCAGAGCTCGATTCATAGGATATCCTAAAGAGTCATTAGGATACTATTTCTACATTCCAGAAGACCACAATGTGATTGTGAGTCGACATGCCATCTTTCTTGAAAAATAGTTTATTCAAGATAGCGGCATTGGAAAGCAGATTAAGCTTGATGAGAAAGTCTCACAAGTACAACGAGCTAAGGACCAATTGGAACCAAATCAGGTTGAGCCAATAAGAACACTACCTCCTCCACCTCGTAGATCGGAAAGAGTTTTCCATCCCCCTGAAAGATACTTAGGTATTATTTCAGAGGAAGTAGAGAAAATGTTCCTCGTAGGTAATGGTGCTCATGGTGATGATCCCAAAACCTACAATGAGGCGATATCAGATATCGACTCCGAGAAATGGCTAGAGGCAATGCAATCAGAAATTGACTCGATGCACTCAAACCAAGTCTGGACCTTGGTAGATCCACCAGAAGGTATAGTACCTATTGGGTGTAAATGGATCTTCAAGAGAAAGATTGGTGCAGATGGAGAATGTGGAGACATTCAAGGCTAGACTAGTGGCAAAAGGTTATAGTCAACGCGAAGGCATTGACTATCAGGATACCTTTTTCTCAGTGGCTATGCTAAAATCCATCCGCACATTGGCAGACCCACTTACAAAGCCGTTCGAAGCCCACCTTGAGAAGAGACTTAGACTTAGCCAATTGGCTTTAGGACAAGTGGGAGATTGTTAGATATATGTGCCCTAGAAGCCAGAATTGGCTGACACTTGTAATACACTTCTAGGGGCAAAATTATAATTTTGACTATAAATCAATAAAATGGGTTATTTTCTATCACATATGTGTATTTAGTGTCTGTGATACATCCTTTGAGTTAATGGTAATGATAATTCATATTTTCAAGAGTTGAAAATTTAAGACATGAATAATCATTATTAACTCATAAAATGCTCCCGACCATAGGATCATCACGAGGATGGTGATTGATCCGGAAGGTTGGTGTACAATCGCTTCTCTTTAGTAGATGAGTCTTGAGTCTACGGTGTGGAGACACCGGAGCGAGAGTACAGGTACTCGTTAGAGAACGAGGGCACTGAGCGTGACCACCTCGAGTAGTCATTAGGAAGTCTACCTTCTCGTCAATGACTGACTCGATGCTGCAGTAGTGTGTCTGGTTCTTTGACCTGAGATGCATCGACAGTTCACCTTGAGGGTGTTATAGTTTGACTACACCATTACTCGGTCTCCTAGCCATATGGAACCCTGAGGTGTATGTTGGCTATAGCATGTTCATTGTAGGAACTGGATTGCATCAAGATGGAATCTATCTACCTCGGTGGTAGAGGAGCAGCCCTATGATGATCATGAGAATCAAGTCCAGAAGCCCATGGCCATGGCAGAGTGAAATAATAGAAAGAGTTTCTATTTAGATTTTCACATTCGGACTTGAATCGAATGATTACATCATATGACAGAAGACTAGGGTTTGACGAGTTCACCTTAACCCTAATCTGATCGGGGCTCAAGATAGAAGAACTTAATCACACAGGTAGCTGCACCAAGAGGTTTGCATTCAGCTCTGATGGGTTGCCACCATATACTGCTAGGTGTCACTGGTGGATTTTGGGAGCAATTAGAATGATTTAGATGATCGATCATTCTAGCTGTTCGAATCAGAAGAGTTCTGATCCATCGAAAGGAGTTTCGATGATGTCGATGATAGAGATCATGACATATCCCATTACCATACAGAACTGAACCTAACTGGGTCACACAAATAAGGGTTTGAATCTGGTGATCATCAATTGAACTGATCCAGTTCAATTGATCTGAATGAGATTCAATTAGGTTCAAGAAAATCGTGCTAGCACTCGATTGAACCTAACGTTCTTCTTTTACTATCATAAATAGTTGTCCTGACTGAGCCAAAGGAGTTTGTGCTCAATCAGAGGCCTTCACTATGGTCTGACTGGAAGTCTGTCCAAGGTCAGAAAAGGTTGTCTTATTTTGTAAGACAATACCTGCCATTTTTGGTCACCTACCATTTCTCGTCCTTTGACTTTGGTCAAAAGTTGATCTTTGACTGATCAAATGTTGACCATTGACACTTTGACTTCTATCCATGTGTCATGCACCTATTGGAGAGCTGGTGGGAGCCTGTCCTCCTACTAGAACCTGGTAAGAAAGAGGGCGCACACCACCCTTGGCGTGTGCCCAAGCTGGAGGTGCCTAGGAGTCCCTATTGGACAGGGACTCCATCTCCTTTTTGGATTCCAATTAGAGTTCTTCTAAGAATCAAGTTTGACTGATCTTAGGCTCCATCTAAGGAGAAATCCAAGGGACTCTATTTTCACTAATTAAATTTAGATCTGATTTCATAAAGGATTATGATTGGTTGGAAAGAAGAGGAGTTGGATCATAGATAGTCTATAAATAAGACCCTGCGCCCAACTCAAATGGAATTGGAAAAGGAATTGAAAATTCCCACACCCAAGGCTGCCTCTCCTCTCCATGTCCAAAAGTATTTTGGATTCTTGGTTGGTGCAATCCAGATGAGAAAAAGATGACTGAAAGCTAGAAGGCTGCGCTGCTGCAAAGAATAACTGTCGATCTTTGAAAGATATTTTGAAAATCCTCCAAATTAGATCTAGATCTAATTTTTGGAGACATGATAAAGAAGAAGAGGATCTCTAGATTAACCTGAGTGGATACCAATAAAGGCTAGGCACTTGCATGGTTAGATCCAGAACCTTCTGCTGCTTATAGGATCATCAACGGGTAATAGGATTACCCTACATCAAGATAAATTTAATTTAATTTAATTTATTTAAATTTTATTTTTATTATTAGAATAATAAGGATTAGATTTGAAACATCCCAAATCTAATTAGGATCAAAGAAAAAAAATTTTAAAATATATCTCTTTATCCGATCAGATCTGAATGAATCTGGTCCGAAAAATCAAGATTTTCCTTCAAGTAGTTCACTGCAGACTTTGTCATTCTAAAATGAGTTAGAAAGGGAAGGAAGGACTTGGACAAAGAATTAAGAATCGCATCCTTATCGAGCTGCTCGTGCAGGAGAAAGCCCAACTTGCTAAGGCACTTAATCATCTCAATCACATACAATACATGATCGGTGACTGAGGCCCCATCCCTCATCTGAGCATTGAAAATGGCATAACTTGTTTTGTGCCTTTCAACATCGTCCGACATGCCAAAAGAATCATTTAATATTTGAAGCATCTCCTATGGCTGGGCATTTTCAAATCTATGGCTGAACTCATCATTCATTATCGCCAGCATTATACATCAAATGGTGGTGCGGTTATTGAGCCACTTTAGATAAGTATCTCGGACTGCTTTCCTAGCATTTAAGGTTGGCTCCTCAGGTGCTCGATCCATTACCACATAAAGGATCTGCTCATGCTTCAGGATAATTTTCAACTTACGATACCAGCTATCGTAGTTGAGTCTCATTAATTTATCATGGTCTAACAATAATCGGAGCAATAGGTTAGTGGCCATGTCTGCACAAAAAGAAAAACCAAACCTAATTAGTATATGAATTATTAATCCTAAAGACTTGGACTTCGGTCTAAAGGTCCTCCGACTATTTTATATGAATTGATAGTCTCTACCTTCAATTTGAGGAATTACTCTGATTTCTTAGTGGATACTAGAATCCACATAGACTACATATGAGCCCAACTTTGGTTGGTCAATCCATGTGCATCTATGGGTAGATTCAAAAATAATTATTTCTTTAAACAACTTCTAGTAATACTGATTTTGCCCCATAGACCTAATCAGTAGGATTTGGCCTCCACTGAAAAAGGTTCGGTTAAGTCCAACCATTAACATGATCATATTTAGTCTTATCTAACCAATAAATGATCAAGCTCGACTTTGGTCGGCCAACCTAACCACCATCAGAAAGACTTAACCAAATTATCATTTTATGAATGATAATTTCATTAATCAATAATCACCAGGCCTTTGGGCCTCCAATGATCATTATACTAATGAATCCATTATCACTCAACTTAATGGAAGGCTATGATTTAGTTATCTATATAACTATTCCATTTTTAAACACCTAATAATTTTAGAGGATTTAGTTAACCAGTTTAAGAAAATTCAATGAGCCAGTTTCGATCCTCCCACTGACTTCATCAAGTCAGAAAAGAATCTAATCTAAGCTGGCATTAGGAGCACCTAAATTAGTCAGACTAATTTAGCTAATAGACATGGGTGAGCCCGAATCATCAAGTGATCTAATCAAAATCTAACTCACTAGGATGGTCAGATAAGCGAGATCAGTGGAAGGGATATGCCATTAACTCGTCAAAGATCGAATCAGTGGAGTAGCTTTCAATTAAAAACCACTGGTCAAACTGCCAAACTTACCTTAGACACCATCCGGTTCATTAGTTTTTATTTGACCAACCTAGTAATTTTGAATTCGATCGCATAGCCTTGAATCAAGTCCATTTGGTCCTTGTTAAAGGCATGGACTTGACCAACTACAACTATTGTAATTGAGTCTATAGAGTTCTTGACCTAATCTAAATTAACATTTAATTAGATTTGATCAATTACTCTAAATTAGTCCATCTTTTAACTAACCTTAGGTCTAACCCAATTTATGGACCTAATTCAGCTAACCCAATAACTTATAAGTTTATGATTAATGACTTAGAATCTTAACTCATAATTCTAAATACTAAATCATTATACTTAATTTTTAATTAAGTCTATGGACTGAGGGTTAGGGTTCAGCATTTTAAAAATATTTTTAATTTTGAAAGGTTCTTTACAACTTAGCATTGTTCATCAATTGAGTCGACTCATTTTAAAATTAAATCATCTCATTTCACAAACAACACTAGTTGTATGGTTTAATCTAAAACTATGTACATTACATAATCATGAAATCATGAATCAAACTTTATCTAAATATGAATTCATGATCATAAATTAGATTAAAGTCTAATATAATTAAATCATAAAAATATTAGATTAAATTTAGTAATTTCATGATTAACGATATAGATTAGCAACGTACCAGGATAATCTTTTCACTATAGGGGGTAAACCCTACAGTAGGACAACCTGTAGTTCATGCGATCTGAATTTTAATTTTTTAAATCTAATTATTTTAATTATTAAATTAATATTTAGATTAAATATAAATTATTAATCTAAATATATAAGCATATCATGTTTAAAGAGCCTTGCTCTGATACTAATTGAAGAAAATAGTGTAGGGTTTGACATGCTATATTCGAAAAATATTTCAAAATAGTAATGATGCAGTAAAAAATAATTAATTTAATTAATTATCTACTGATCATATTAGATTATTTAATCTTATACATTAGGATCTAAACATAATATGCATGCATACATCAATAGATCTAAAAATAAAACTACGTAATAAATTATTTACTACATCTACGTATTCAGAATACAATATCTTTTCGTGGATAGTCGATCACCATAATCTAAGTCCATCGAATAATGCTCTAGTATTACATCACAGTCGCACATGTATCTGACCTCTATAGTTGGTCCACACGGAGCTCCTGATTTCGATCAGTCCCACTAGAGTGCTAGCTCCTCGTCGGAGCCTTCGATAACTGATCACGATCGATCTGATCGATCGTATACTTTTTGATTTCTCAAATATTTTAAAAAATCAAAACATAAATATTGGAGGATGATGAATATGTGTTTCAAATTTGATGGAGATCCAATGCTCACAGCACTCAATCTCTCCATCCAAATCCAAATTCCCAAATCTAGGATTTCACTCGGCCCAAAAATTTTGACACACTAAAAATCCTATCACACCCTCTCTGTGTGGAGTTTTTCCATGAAATAAGTTTTTATAGAAACATAAATTTTTGATCTATAATCTCTATTTAGATCATATCTAAAAATAGAATATCCTTAGAGGTAAAAATCATAAGAGAAGAGAGGCATAAAGAAAAGGAAAAGTTCTACAGGATCCTATTCACCTTCACTCCAAGATTTTTTTTTCACCTAGAACTTATGTCCAAACACTCTAAAATTTTTACCATGTAATGCTAACCCCTTCTCCTACATGCACAAAAATTTTCATAATTTATTGATGTGAATACTATGAGAAAATCATATGAAAAATGAAAAGGATCGAGTGGTTGAGAGGTTTTAACCACTCACTTGATTTTAAAAATCAAATGAGTCTCTTATCCTTATCCAATGCCCCCTCTCTTATATTTAACACACAAAAGGACTCTCCTTCTACATACATATTTTTATTTCTCAAAAATTATTTGACAAACAAAATGGAGGGAGTGGGAAGCAGAGTGAAAATGATGGGCGCATGGGAGAATTTGAATTCAAACTTTATTTGACTTAGTCCTAATTGGTTTCAACCAAACCAATTAATTTAGACCCAATTAAATCAGGTTAAACCCAACCAAATTAGGCTTAGCCTAATTCAATAAAATTTTAATCAAATTAAAAATTAATTAGATCTACATCCTGATCAAATCAGGGTCAAAACTCTCATAGCGATTAGATCATCTCATGACCTGATCGAGTCAAATCCAATTGAATCAAATTCAATCAAACTTGATCGAATAATCATCACTCAATCAAATTGAGCTAATTAGTAATTAAATTTTTAATTAATTCTTTAAAAAATATCTGAGTCCAAATCGAATGGGTTACTAGGCAATAGAGTCCTATCAACATGAAACTCTTGAAGAGTCCTAAATTAGTGGGACTCTTAAATCCAGTGTCACATATGATTCAAACTCGTGATCATAGAATCCCAAACTAATGAAACTCTTGATCAAAGAGTCCCAGATAAGTAGAACTCAGAGTCTCAATCCAGTAGGACTCTTGGTCATAGAGTTCCAATCTAGTGGGACTCTTGACCATAAAGTCCCAGACCAATGGGACTTGATCAGAGAGTCCCAGACAAGTCAAACTCAGAGTCCCAGTCCAGTAGGATTCTTGATCATAGAGTCCTAGTCCAGTGAAACTTTGACCATAGAGTTTCAGACCAATGAAACTCTTGATCATAGTGTCCTAGATTATTAGGACTCATGATCAGAGAGTCCCAAACAAGTAGGACTCAGAGTCCCAGTCCAGTAGGACTCTTGATCACAGAATTTCAATCCAGTGGGACTCTTGACCATAGAGTTTCAGACTAATGGAACTCTTGATGATCCATCAGATCAGGTAGAAACTCCTAATGTGTATGACCCCACAGGTCTGAACCTAAGCCGGTAGCACGTAAACCAATTTCTATACTAATTGAAGTGACCATCTAGCAATGGTACCCGACATCCGGATAGGTTGAATAATCATAATCGCAACATTCAGAACCTACGTAAATATGGTTACTGTATAATTCATCCCTATGACCTCTGTGTAATAGATGACTTAAGGTTAGACTGTCAACCCTAAAAAATACATCCATGTCATGTCTCAAAGTAATTAGTCCCGTGACTCCTCACTAAGACTATCCTAGCTAAGGTTTTGCTAAATTGAAACACAATTGAACACAGCTCCTGAAATTAGGAGTGGTTAATCCCATCTTAATATACGCACCGACTCCATAAGTACTTAACTGTGCCTAAAAATCTTCCGTCACTGAATTAGAAATTCAGATAGTCCGGCACCAAAACACAGTGAGTTGCTTGAAAGTCATCATGGTGATCTCAAGTCGAAGGAACATTTATACCCATATTCCATCAAAGCTAATCTTGACAAGAGAAAAGCCCCAGAGTTGGTCACGTTCAATGCAGATGTACCCATACATCTCACTTGCATACCATATCAGTGTCTCAACACTCCTTTCTTGGTTATGAGGACAACCAACCTATATGGCATACAACGACCTATACTTGATAAATATTATCATCCTAAATAATAACGTATCATTTGGTCATGAACTATTTAAGGACTAAATGACAAACCCTCCTTTGCCGAATCTAGATAGTCCTAAGAACTTCATCACAACATAGGAGTTCATTAGAAGACAATAGAATTTATGATAAAAAATGTCAAAATAACTTTTATTAATTTATAATTTATATACAATTATAAATATATGATCTAATCGTCAACAGACTGATGATTAGCTTTGGAACACATTTCCAATATTTTCCTACCTTGATTCGAATTCAACCAACTCTCCACTACTTCGATCCTATGGCTCCAAGCGTTCCTAACTTCGATCAGGCAGCCAGATTTTGCCCAAATCAAGATCGGATGGCAGGGGTCTTTTTCTGCTTTGATTCGATTCCCAACTTTTTATTTCACCCAATTCAACAACCCTGGAAGCGCCAGACATTGATTTGATGGTTGACGAAGCTCCCGACGGTGATCCAACCATCCAAACATTGATCCAATGGTCGAAAATGCTCCATCATGTGCAATTGGATGGCCAGAATTGAATCCGACCAAATCTAGGCTGATTAAACTCGATTTTTGATAATTTTTTGACTATTTAATCATGATTCGATGGCTAGAATTCAGAGAACTCAATATAATTCATCCAGAAAGAGTTTTAAGTCAATTTTTCATGGGATTTCTATATATTTGCTGATCAAAACTCCTCCTTAGTCCCACATTGCCAAGAACCAAAGGTTTCAGCCCTCCTAACTCTATTTAAGGATCCTCAGGCCTCTAAATCAATCTATCTTCAATCATGGAAAGGTGATGATAAAGGATAGAGCCATGCTTGGGTTCAAGGTTGATTCGAGGCAGATGGTGCCAAGAGAAAGAGCTGGACTTCTTTACCATCTCAACGCCAACATCGATCCAAGATCAAGATCGGCTACTTTTAATTTTTATTTATTTTTTATTATTTTTAATTTTATGTATTTAAATTATGAATTTTTAAATTCATGCAAATTTTTTTATGCACTTTAAATTCATGCTTCTTACTTTTAATTATAAATTTAAATTTCTATTCTTTATTTTAATTACTCTTTAATTTTATCACAAGTAGATGCTAAGATCTAAATAGTATATCTTAGTAGCAAGTTTATTTTTCTGTACCATTTATTTTTTATTTTTTATTTAAATTCTATTTTTTGACATTAATTCTATTTTTAAAAAAATTTATAAAAATATCTAATATTTTAAAACTAAAATACTATCTTTTCTTTGGATTCGATCCAACTCACTGCTTTCTATATAATTTTAATTATTTTAAGAAGTTAAAATTAAACTGATAAACATGATTTCTAATGACAACATCGCACTCTTATCAAATCACGAGGTACTTCATGGAGTCAAAAAGCTGGAAGAGAATATCTTCTCTAACTTGTATATGGTCTCTACACTGGTAGTCTCAAGACTGAAGATGTAGTCGATGAGTAGTTTGGTAGCATAAATATTTCTGAAGAGAAGGCTAAGATTAATCAAAGAACTTCATATAGAATTGGGAAGGAGATCATGCCGAGCCAATGGGAGTAATCATTACATGAATATATTGTAGTATGACTCTTTAACCCATAGAATCTATAATCTTTAACATTGACACACCGAGCTAAATTACTTGCATAACTATCTAGAAATTTAAGATTTTGACATCATTCATAAACGTTCTTCAACTGCTCCCTTGTAAAGGTATAAGATGCTTTCAGCTTCAAAAATTTTTTAGATAACACCTCAATCAACTCTAATAGAGGATGCTTGCATACGTTCTTCATATCTGTTCAAGCCTTGGAATTGTTCTTCATCTTGCTCTTAACATCCATAACAGTATAGAAAATATTATTGAATACATTCTTCACAAGATGCATGATGTCAAGGTTATGAAGGGTCAAATCGGTGGACCAGTATGGCAATTATCATCAAAAATAAATGTTTGATGATAATGAAATATCTAATGACATCCTCCTGTCATTCTTAAAATTTATAGCTATGGAAGTACATGTGACGGCCAAAATCTTATCGTGAAAACATTTAGTGATGAGAGTTTGAGTAAAATTTGTAGAACCATGTAATTCTAGCCAATCATGAACCTTCAATTTATTGGGAATGTGCAAGAAAATGACTCTCTTGTTAGGACCAAGAGACATAAGATGACAAATTGTATCTTATGCTGTGTATACCGTATGGTCATGCCGTCAATGATAGTCGCTTATTTTTTATCAAGTGCTCATCTCGATGCATTCGTACAGGAATGAGCGGTTGTGTTTATCGATTTATACTGCGACGTGATGCATACCATATAAGATATAATTTCTCGTTAAGATGCTCAACGTGACCTGAAAAGATATGCAATAAAAGCGCAAGCGTTGCCCACTAGAAAAGTGATAATGTTCATCCAATCCAAAGAGATGGGAAAGCGATGATGTTTATCCAATCCAAAACGATGATACCTTGTCTTCCCCTAACAACAAGTGTTCTTTCAAGCAGTCAGCATGCCGTCCATTAGATGGCACTCCATATTTATTGCCACAGCTTTAAGTTGCTCTGGAAATATAGGTGAGTCCACAAGCCAAGTTTCATTTGGATCGTACTCCATACAAGAGTCGAGAAGAGACTGGGAACTCCACTTCTTAGTAAAGAAAAAGGGACGTTTTGTTTCAGGTGCTGGCTAGCATTATATGCCCATCATGGAAAGAGTGGTTCCATTACCTACTGCCCGCCACCCAATGGGGATGACAACCTAAAATGCCCCCCTTCCCTCCGTTTAATTTTGGTGACCGCTAAATGCCCCATTTCATCATCCAAAAGACCGACTTCAGATTGCACAAGCCTATCATTCTCAATTCGTGCAGTAAGTTATTTTAAGTACTTAGTAGTGGCTTATTTAAGTTCATTTTCTACTTTTGCCATCTTTCATGTCCTCCATATATTTCGATAAATCTTGCCCATCCTCTTCTCAAAAAGAAAATTGCTCTGAATGTCATGAAATATTTGATTTGTAGAGGGATACTAACCTATATTTAGTTGGGGCCATAAGAAAAATTAGATGGGATTGAAAGGATGGATGGTCTCCATCTTCCATTTGATTCAAAAAATTTTAAGAAGGATGAATGAAAAAAAAGAATTGCCATCCATCCTGATCCATAAATTTACATCCTCCTAAATTAGAAGAATGCAAAAAAAGATGGATAGTGCATGTGAGTATGGATTTCTGCATTAACAAAATATCCTTCATTATTTTTTTTGATAAAACTATAATACTTCTTCCTTTTCATTCATATTATTTATACATATTTTTATTTTATGTAAACTATTAATCCTATGCCATTAAATTTTATTATTAATTATTTTAACTTTAGTACATAATTTTCATAATCATAATTAACTAATTAGAATTGTTAATCATAATTAACTAATTAGAATTATCTTCTATTTTTCTATTTATATTTTTTTAATTATTTATTTATATAAACTAATTATCTATTTGATTTAATTATAAATTAATTATTTATTTATATAATTAACATATATTAATTTATAAAATTATATATTAAATTAATTTAAATTTAAATTACATATTTGTATATTATTTATGTAATTATAAATTATGAAGATTATAAGTTTATAGCTTACTTCTTTAGCATAATAAGTGTTATAAATCTATAATAATAATATTTTTCATCATACAATAATGTTGGAAGAATATTATACAAATATCATCCATTTTTCTTTCGTTCCTCCTATATCAAATAAAGAAAAAAATTATTCTTATCTATTCTTTCATATTTCACCAAACATATGAGAGCTCTCCATCATTCGTCCTTCTTCTTCCATTCATTTTCTCCATTATTCATCCTTTTTCCTCTATCCATCCTTCTTATAATCTATCCTTCATACCAAACAAAGAGTACGAACTTAAGTATTTAGGAATTCGCATATCTAAATAATTGCTTATTATAATGTGAGAATGTTGCTAATTTTAATTGCCCATTTAGTATCTTTTCTTAATTTAAACCATCTGCATACCTAGGCACCTTTCTAATCTCATTTACCTCGCTTCCTTGCATTCACTAACCTCTTCTATAAAATGATTCATCTAACTTGGCAACTCTTTGTTTTCATTACCCACCGCTGATCTTGAATTATATTTTACTTACACTCATGAACCCATCCATTATCATAGAATTTTGCGGTGGATGGCATTATGCGTTTATTTCTGATAAATAAATTTATGTGCAATAATAAAGGAAGGGGATTATTCATTTGCCTCGTGGTCATGTTCACAATAAAAATTGGGACAACATGCTTCGCGAATGTCCTAGAGGCATCCATTAACATGATACTTAATTCCTAATGATGGATATCATTGGAAGAAGTATGATAAAGGTTAATAGTGAGCCATTGCATGGGGACCTTTAACATCAAGACCATCCATAGCTACTACTGCAATTAGCTATAACCAGTTGGATTCCATGTGTTTATGAGGATGAGAATTTTCTTATGACCATGCGTGGTGCTAGGTGACCATAAGAACTAACCTAAATAGAATAGGCGGTCCTCTCAATTCAAATGAGTCATGAAAGGTCCTTTCAAACGTTCCTAGGAGGTTGGTGAGGTGGTCCTAATTAAAATACATGAGATATATAAGCATGGATGGATCCAAAAACATGCTACCTAAAGTAAATCATTGCACCATAATGGTCAGCTACGACTGCTTGAACCACCTTCCACCTTGGCCATGTGACAACATCCATAGGAATACATCCAAATGCGATCTTCCAGAAGAGGAGAAGGAAACAAAAAACTTAAAATTTTCCAGCTATATGATCAATATTTCTAATTTATAGTTACCTATTTCATATTTCGAAACTTTTATAATGAAAACTTCAAATATATGAAATTTCTTGATAACATACTTTGTGGTGCTCATCTGAATCACTACTAGGATGGTCCACCAAAGAATAAAATAGAAACCTACCTACAGCTCATGGAAAATGATCGAAGCACTTGTGCAAGTTTAGCTGCTCAATATTAATCTTGGCCTAACCCACCAAGAATCTTAAGTCAAGACCATGTATGATCTCTATGAAAACGATTAGATGCATCATTAGATGTGTGCCAAAAAGGATAATCTGTGTGCATATTTTCTAGCTAGATTGAGACTCTTGAACCTAACATTGATCATTAATTAATGGAAAGTCTAGCAAAGGGCGAGTCACATTATTAGGACTCCCTCAAGCCACACTTACTTGTGCTCTTTTATAGAAGTGGCGAATGTCTTTGAACAAAATATCAACTTAAAGCCAATGAGAATTGGCTTAAAAATTATAAAAGCTTATCCTTTCTATTTTTCCACTGGAATCTAGTTTAAGATGGAAGAGACTCATGCTAATTGAATACAAACTTATCCGACCCAATCCAATCCGATATAAAAAATGAAATAAATTCATCAACTAAATTTAAAATATGTGGTCCAAATTCCAAACTAAGTGGATGACCACGTAGCTAAAATTATTCATGGGACAGCCCGATCACTCATGCCAAAATGAATTAACTTGTATTCATTTAATCCAGTCTATTTATAACCCTAATAACTTGCCCTCAAGATCTCTAATAAATAGCAATTTTTTTTCTTAAAAAAAAAAGCCCTCAAGATCTCTAATAAATAGCAATTTTTTTTCTTAAAAAAAAAAAAAAAAAAAAAAAGGAAGAAGAAAAAAAAGAAGAAGAAGAAGAAGAAAGAAGAAAGAAGAGGAGGAGGAGCAACCGAGCAACCTCTTTTCTATTATTGGCTTTGGACCCCATCCCACCCCACCCCCACCGGAAACCCCAAACCCAACCTAACCAAAACACTGCAACGGGAAGAGGTGAACACGTGCGACAGATCGTTTTTAAAAGTTGTGAGCAACGTACAAAGGGAAATATTGACCGGTGGGATGGTGGCCGTCTTTTCACCTGGATGAAAATTTTAAATATGCGAGGGGCAAAACGGTCAGGTGATAAATGGCCGGGAATGGTGGCCGCCTGGGGGACTGAACCGGGTCATGGGAGCCCGACCGGGTCCGGGTTAAGCGGAGAAGGCAGGAATTAATTGCAATGATTGACCCGGGCATGAGGGGGGGCTAATTTAATACTTAAAAACCCTTCAAGTCTTAATACTAATAGCCAACAAGTACATGATAAATTAATGATACTCTGTTTGATTAATCTTTTATTCTCAAATAATATTTGATTAACCTTTGATGCTTCCAATTCACTCTGACCCTTTTAACCCCACTGACCATTCCTTCTTTTGACTCCAATGATTGCAAGAGATAAAAATTTCAAAAGCTTCCCATATTTCACCTTGATTTTTGAAAAATAATGTTTATTAATAATATTTTTTTGCCAACATATTAATAATAATTTTAGTGGGAAATAAAAAGAGATGAATGTACTTTATTAGTTTCTTCATATTAAATTAGATTATTCTATGAGATAGAATGAAGGCAGGGGAGGAGAGGGATTGGTGGAAGACCACCGCCACTCAAATCAAATATATGTATTTTACTTTCACTAGCACGTGACCATCAACAGAAATCCAATGGCACTGAGAATAGAATAGTATTAAGAGCATCATTAGACAACCATATATAAATGACCCTAGTTTGGTGGCAACATACTATAACCTTTGCAAGTGCTCATGAATTTCTTTTAACTTCTTATCTCGCTCATTTCTGCTCCATCAAGATAAAATAGAAGAAAAAAAAAATTCATCTACTAGTATAATGTGAACGTTGGAAGCATCTTTATTTCTCAAGCTTGATTCCATTGTACAGCGTAGTCCACATATCTTCCTGTTTTCCTACTAATTTAGCCACTGCCATACCCAATCTCCAATCCCAAATACTAACATGCAAATTTTCTATATCGATATTTTATTTTATTTTATTTTATTTTATAACTACAAGTATAGATTAACTAGGAATTATAGTTCATTGTAATCATCGTGGTTATTACTCCTATGAAGAAGACTTAACAAATGGCTAGCTAGGTTTGCACTTCATAGTCAGGTATGTTACATAATTGCTAGAAAATAAATACCAGATAAAACCCCATTACTCTTCTTTAACATTTTCATAAAAATACTTGAAGCCTTGTTTTGCACTTGGACATGACCTTCTTTCACAGTATTCTTTCACAAAAATATTTTACAAATTACCATTCTAAGTCATATAGATGTTTAGTTCTTAGCCAAATTAAATCAATAGCTTTACTAGAACGACTATTAAAATATTTTAATTATTACCTTTTACTCATTTGACTTGAGATCTTGATATTTTCAACTTAAATATCCAATCAAAATTTTCAATATAGCAAAAGAGTCAATTTTGCTAAATTATACTAATAAACTTTTTAAATTGGTAACCTAAAGATCTGTGTACATGATTAAACCAAATTTTTGATGTTCATAAATTTCCATATGGCAAAGCAAATTGAGTTTCCTATTTTTTTTTAAAAAAATTAGAGTTATCTCCTATATGGAGAAGATCAAACAATAATTAAGTAAAGATCATGATAAATTAATATATACATTGACTTATAAATTTTGTTCATATTAATTAATATCTCAAAACTAACTCTTACTTCTTGTAATAAAACTTATTTTAAAAAAAAATTATATTATTCGAACACCATTTTGTGCTCTGCACTTAAAAAGTTCGTATATAAAATAACAAAAGAAAAAAAAAATTACTTAGCTAAAATTTTTTTTTTTTTGCAATATTAGTTGAAAAAAGATAAAATTTAATTAAAAATCATAAATATATAAATAATTATTTTTTTATTAGTATAGCCATTTCAATATCATATAGTAAAAATAATTCTTAAGCATTGCTCATATTTAAACAAACATAAATATATTTTAAAGGCAACAAAAATAATGTAACAAATACCACATGCTATTTGTAAAAATCTTTTTTTCATCCATTAAAAACTCCTATACAGTACTATTTAATTTCCTACACATGGTTTGCAAGATCAAAAATCTTTATTAATAAAAATAAATTAAAATTAAAAATAATTGAAAAATAAATCAGCCCAAAATATTATTTATTTCTACCAAAGAGATGAAACCTAAAAATTTCTTGCGGTCGTATTCCTAATTTTTTTAAAAAATTATTTTTTATAATTTTTTTCTCCTTCTCTACCCACTTCTTTTCATGGCTATGGAAAGAAACTTAAAACCCCACCACCTCTCTCCCTATCCCTCCACTGCCTCTTCTCTCCCTCTTTTCTCCTCATTCCACCCTTTTCAAAGCCCCCTCTCTCTCCCCCCACCCCTTTTTTTTCTTCCCTTCCCTTCTCTCTCTGCATCAAAGCTGAGCTAATTCCCATAAGGGTTTCCAGCAGTAGGGGGACACGGCTCACTTTGACGTCCAAGGCCCGGCATCTCCTCACCGCCGATCGCGGTGACACCAACTCTCTCTCTCTCTCTCTCTCTCCCCCCCCCCTCTCTCTCTCTCCTTGCCATTATATATATAAAGGTCAACAACTCCCTGTCCTCTCTTCTCTGTGTTCCACCACCACCCCTCCTCCCTTCTTCAAATCCCCCCCCCACCCTCTTCCCAACCTCCCCCCTTTCCTCTCTCTCTCTCTCTCTCTCTGTGTCTCTCACATCTCTTTCCTCCCCAGTTCTCTCATAAAAAATCCACCTTTATCCATTTTTCGTGCTCTTCTCCTCTTTTACCAGCCTTAGCAATGGAAAAGGAGAGATTTTTCAGCACCACACCCTCTCTAAATTGGCAAGCCGGCGAACCCAGGCTGCCGCCGCCGCCGGAGATGACCTCCGTCCCCGTCGCCGACTGCTTCCTCAACCTCAACTGGGACCAGACGATCGAGCAGAGCACCCACTTCGACTCGGCTCTCTCCTCCCTCGTGTCGTCGCCGTCCTCCAACCCCCACACCGCTGCCGCCAACGACAGCGTCGTCATCCGGGAGCTCATCGGCCGCCTCGGCAGCATCTGCAACTCCGGCGAGATCTCGCCGACTTCTCGCTGCCACGGCGCCAACACCTCTTGTTATAGTACTCCCCTGAATTCCCCTCCCAAGCTTAATTTGTCCATGATGGAGGGCAGGGGAGGATCGCCGGTTTCCGGCAACATGGCGATGCCCACCGCCCAACTATCACCCTTCGCTGCCGATCCAGGGTTCGCCGAGCGGGCCGCGAGGTCATGCTTCGGAGGGAGGAGATACGGTGGGCTTACCGGCCAATTCGCGCCGTCGGAGACCGGCAAGCTGTCAAGGGTCTCGAGCAGCCAGTCTCTGATGGGAGGTGGGTCTCAGATGGACATTTCAGAGAATGGTAAGGAGATTGCAATGCAGGAGAGAGCCCAATTGGAGATGGGAATGAGGTCTAAGTTAGGCGGTAGGATGTCCGGGTCTTCGACTCCGGACAATGGGGAATTCGGCAGTGGGCGGGAGGAATCATCGGCATCCGATCGGATTGCAGCGGGTGGGGAAGCATCCTTAAGGGGCAACAGTGAGAACAATGCAAGGAAACGAAAGGCACCTCCAAAGGGGAAAGGAAAGGAGCCACCTTTGTCCTCCTCCGGCACAAATCCTCCCAAGGTAGGCTGAAGTTAGCTCTTTGATCTTGTTTGTCCTCTCAATCCTCTTTCAGCATTGTAAAGTTCGAGATTTTTCCAATTCCAGATGGCAGAGGAGGATTCCAGTGTTAAGAGAAGTAAACCAGCTGAAACCAATGGAACCGACAAAGATACGGCGGTTAAGCCCAAGGCCGAGCAGAATGGCGGTGCAAGCTCTAGTGGTGATGCTGATCAAAAACAGGGGAAGGAGAATAATGCCAAGCCCCCCGAGCCTCCGAAAGATTATATCCATGTCAGGGCTCGAAGAGGCCAAGCCACCGATAGCCACAGCCTTGCCGAAAGGGTAAGCACAAAGTGCTCATCGCAACTGACGAGCATTCCTTTCAATTTTCCTATTGTCTTCATCTCTCTTTTCTCAATGCCTTCCTTCATAATTTACCAGGTTAGAAGAGAGAAGATCAGTGAAAGGATGAAATTGCTCCAAGATCTAGTGCCAGGTTGCAACAAGGTAAAACTTTGTGCCAATGCTTGATGATTAGGACGCTTTTAGATATCTGTTCGATGAGTGGCGTGTAAGCTTGCAACTTTTGGAAATTGTAGGTAACTGGCAAGGCAGTTATGCTTGATGAGATTATAAACTATGTGCAGTCGTTGCAGCGCCAGGTCGAGGTATGCATGTAGAATGATCGATAATTTTCGAGATAATTCGCCGAGAAGGCTAAAATTTGATCTGAATTTAAATTTCCGGTTTCAGTTCCTTTCGATGAAGCTGGCGACCGTGAATCCTCGGTTAGACTTAAATATGGAAAATCTACTCTCAAAAGATGTAAGCTTTTGTGATCTTACCATTTATCTTTCCAAATGCACCCATCCATCTAATTTCTGTCTGCCTTATAAATTGGATTGCCTTTGCCTTTGTGAATTTAGATGCATCAAGGAAGTGGGCCTATTGCACCGCCGCTTTATCCATTAGACGCCACGAGCAGGGCATTCTCATATGCCCACCAACCTCAGGGGACCTCTCTGCAGAGTGTTGTGACCAATGGCCTGGAGAACCAGTGCTCTTTAAACCCATTGGACTCCTCTCTGCATCGAAGTCTAAGCATGCAACCACCTCCCCTGGATGGCTTTGGGGATGCCACCTCTCAGGTAATAGTAATGGTCTCACTGCTGAATTAAAATGGCATATATTTTGCTAGCAGAGAATAGCCATAAGATTATCTGTAGACTGATAAAAGGAATGTTTTTTCTTCAGCTTGGGACTTTCTGGGAGGATGACCTGCAGAGTGTTGTTCAGATGGGATTTGGGCAGGGGCAGGAGAATGCATTTGCCTCTCAGGGCTTCCATGGTAATTGAATTAGAAGACCACTTCTGTCGGGTTGTTAATCCATAATGGAGAAGGATTTTGGGGAAAAAAACTGATAACCTGTGGATCCAAGTGCAGGAACGATTCCCACAAATCACATGAAGATTGAACTCTAAATTCTTTGAATTCAGAGTAAGAGAGACCTTTGTATATATATCGAGATGTTGGTTCGAGACGGCACAGGAAAAAGCTTTGAACTAACAACCATTAGGTCCGAGCGCAAAATTTGTGCAAAGATTTCTTCGACACCACTTGTAAGATCGTAACCGGCGAGTGCGAGAGCAGGAGGGAATTCAGTATTATGATGTTGTATTGTGTTATCATGAGAATACTATTAGTTATTGATTCATGATGTTTCTATCATTGTTCGTTGCAATTCTCTTCTCTCACATCGGCATTGGGTCTTCTGTGAGATGAATCTGGGGAGGTGATACTGTTGCTGCCTTAATTTGTGGAAAATGAGTTGCTCTTTCTGTAAACAGCTGTTGAGATGACACAACCGGTCTCTTTCAAGTCCTGGAGATGAATCGAAACATCCTGCACCTTCTCCACTTTAACACAAACTAGTTGAGCTGGATCTGCTGCGGTTATGAGGAATCTAAACGCCTTTTCTTCCCTTTATACGCTACATGCCCCACCTAACACTGGAAATATACCTCCCAGCGACCCCATTCTTTATTCTCCAAAACACCAATATAAGCTGTCCTCCGGTGCTGGCAGGGTAGACAACCCTGTTATCAGAGGAATAGCATCAAACTGACCAGGTTGGCAAATTTAAGTTCGACAAGGATTGGTCGAGCAAAAAACTTGTTTTAAAGTCCAATCTACTATAGCTTTACAGTTCATGGCAGAAGAAAAAATGTTGGAACTGGAGTCCAGAGTGGATTAGATTCCCTCGAGTGTGGGGGACATTTCTCAGAAAGATCACAGTAACAAACCCAATACCCACACCCTTTACATCGAGCCCACCTGTCACCCACATGATTCCCATGTACCGCACCAATCCACGACTGCCACGGGAGACTGGTGCTTCTTAGTGGGGAATAGAGTGGCGCTGCCAAGCAGCACTCTCTCTCTTTCTTTGCCGATCTGTTCGGTTCTAATCATCAGTTAGTTTGTTATTATGAGCGTTTGAAGGGTTGCATGTAAACGAATGCCTCTGGTGATGCTTTTGTTGTCTGTAAGTACCCATAAGGGGCTGAAGGCCTTAGAAGGTTGCATGTCATTATCTCCTGCTGCCCTCTAATTTAGACCAGCATCATTTGGCCGTTTTCCTTCTGATTCTGAGGTCGACGCAGCTAATCATCACTGCATGTCCGCTTCTCTGCTTTAACTTTCATAAAACTTAAGGATCATCCTCAGCCTGTGCTCGATCCTCGGTTTGCATTTATGCTCGATATTTGTGGCTACTTTTATTGATATTTCCTGCGAGAACTGGGACCGACACCACTGCAAGTAGCTCTGGTAGACAAACCTTGAGCTTTCGAGGTGAATACGGCTGTCGAGGTGGTGGTCCAAAGTGATGGAAAAGGAAACGGTTAGGAGGAATGGAGATGAGTTTGTGGGGTAGAAATGATGATCACTAGACCCATTAACCAGAATGCTGTAGTTCCCATCAGCTCCACATTGGTGATGTCCTCCCTTGCTTTCACTTCAACAAGTGTTGCTTTTAACCCAGGCTGGTGGCAAAGCACAGGCTGTTAGGTATCATTGGTTTCACCAACCATCCTAATCAGCAAAACTTGCAATGCCACTTTCCAACCGCAAGTGCAGCACAAGCAGCTCAGATTTGCAAGCATATCTCCCTTATCAAAATAAGATCTTGAGACTGCTCATGTCACTCTCCAACCTCCTTTGTAATGTGTGTGTGTGTATATATATATATATATACACTTATTTATTTATTTATTTATTTATTTATTTTTCTTTTCTTCTGTACTAATTCAGCTTTTGGATGTATTACTGCTGCCGTGGGACCTAGACCTATCAACGGATCGAAACATGGATATTCAGAACCAGATCCGATCTTAGTTACCGATACCGAATCCGGATTCGAATATCCGATGGGTTTGGCCTTAAAGTACCAGATCCAGATCCTAATGAATTCCAAGTATCCAGATCCGATTCTAGGATCCGAAACTGAGAGGAAGATCGAGAGAAAGAGAGGGAGAGAGGGAGGGGTCCGGTCGCTCGCCGGCCGTCGGCGAGCGAGATTGAGAGAGAGGAAGGGGGTCTAGTCGCCTGTGAAAGACATCGAGAGAGAGAGAGAGGGAGAGACTGAGAGAGAGAGAGAGAGAGGGAGGGAGATTAAGAGATAGAGGGAGAGAGGGAGGGGGGCAAACGAGCGGAGCCATGGAGGGGTGTCGGGGTAGACCTATACGGGTCGGTTTTAGATCGAAACATGGATATCCAGATCCGGACCCGATCTTAATTACCGATATCGGACCCGGACCCAAATACCCGACGGGTTTGACCTTAAAGTACCAGACCCGGACCCTAATGGATCCCGGATATCTGAATCCAATTTCGGAATCCAAAACTGAGAAGAAGACTGAGAGAAAGAGAGAGAGGGGGGAGGGGTCCGGTCGTTCGCCAGCGGCCGGCGAGCAAGATTGAGAAGAGAGGAGGAGGTCTAGCCGTCGGTGAAGAACATTAAAAGAGAGAGAGGGAAATTGAGAGACAAAGAGGTAGAGAGGGAGGGGGGGCGATGGGGGGAGCCGTGGAGGGGTGCCAAAGAAGCCGCAAGAGGGCGCAGCCGCGCGAGGGATCCATAGGGGGCACGGCCGCACGGGGGTGCCATGGGAGCCACAGGAGGGCGCGGCTGCGACGAGGTGTTGGGAGAGCCGTGGGGGGTGGGGCGGTGCGACACATCGTGGAGATGCTGAGAGAGCCACAGGGAGCCGTTGGCGAGCAAGATCGAGAGAGGGAGAGAGTCCGGCCGCCGGCGAGGGAGATCGAGAGAGGGAGAGGGAGACCGAGAGAGGGAGAGAGGGAGAGAGGGAGGGGGTTGCTCGCTCGCCGGTCACCGGCAAGCGAGATTAAGAGATGGAGAGAGAGAGGGAGGGGGTCTGGCGAGAGATTGAGAAAGCGAGGGGTCCGACGAGGATGAAAAATCAAGAGAGATCTCAGAAAAAGAAAAGAAAACAGTAAGATTTTTTATTATTTTATTATTCGGGTCTCAGATCTATCGGGTCTGGATATCTATTCGTTTATGTTATAATTTATTGGATCCGGGTAAATAGGTCTGATGCTAATATCAGACCCGGACCCG
This sequence comes from Cocos nucifera, assembly GCA_006176705.1. Lineage (NCBI taxonomy): Eukaryota > Viridiplantae > Streptophyta > Magnoliopsida > Arecales > Arecaceae > Cocos > Cocos nucifera. Next base: position 315,664 of record QRFJ01000524.1, on the reverse strand, counting down.
TCGGATAAATATCCGTGGATCTTGGATCTGGATCCGACCTGTTGACAGCTCTATGTCGGGGGAGCCTCAGGGGGCGTGGCCGCACGAGGGTGTCAGGGAAGCTATAGGGGTGCTAGGGGAGCCGGGGGGGCGTAGCCGCGTGGGGGTGCTGGGGGAGCCACGGGAGGCCGCGACCGTGTGGGGGTGCCGAGAGAGCTGCGGGGGTGCCAGGAGAGCACCGGAGGCCGCGACCGTGTGGGGGTGTCGGGGAAGCCATGGGGGGGCGGGGCGGTATAACACGCCGCGGGGGCGTCGAGAGAGCCGCAGGAAGCCGCCGGCGAGCGAGATCAAGAGAGGGAGAGAGTCTGGGCACCAATGAGGGAGATCGAGAGAGGGAGAGAGGGAGGGGGTCGGTCGCTCACCGATCGTCGATGAGCGAGATTGAGAGATGGAGAGAGAGAGGGGGGGAGGGGGTTCGGCGAGAGATTGAGGGAGCGAGGGGTCCGACGAGGATGAAAGATCGAGAGAGATCTCAAAAAAAAAAAGTAAAAAAGTAAATTTTTTTATTATTTTTAATATATATATATATATTATTTTATTATTTGGATCTCGGATCTATCGGATCTGAATATTAAATATCCAGATCCTATCCGTTTATTTTATAATTTATCGGGTCCAAGTCGGGTAAACGGATATGATGCTAATATCAGACCCAAACTCGTCGGATAAATATCTGCAGGTCTCAAATCTGGAGCCGGCCCATTGACAGCTCTAGTAGGACACATATTGTCCACTTTAACTAGATTCATTTGGCAATTAAATGTTGCTATCCAAGTCCCTACCTTTCCCCACAGTGAAAGTGTGGACTCACAGTTCCCTCTGCAAGCTTAAACTCTATGGTTTGAATCTTACCCAGGCCCAGAGTATTTTGATTGTCTGAGTTCATTCCCATCGGTCCTCCGATGTCTCGAGTTTGGTCCACAATTACATTCATGGTGGGGAGGACAAGGCCACGAGATCTCTGTTTTATGGTCTCTTTGATACTATAGACTCTCCTCAATCCAGTCCTTCCACAGGGAGTGTTCCAAATGCATTGTAGGTGGGACGTCCGCATTAGATTTCAAATCAGCAGAAGAAATGGGCATTGCCACTGAACCAATTGAAGACTTGTCCCCACTTCTCCGCAGCATCTTCTTGACATCCAAAGCAACAAGGAAATGATAGCAAGCTCGGGGAAATAGTAAGCCAGCATCCTGTTCAGGCCATTGCTTTGTGTTAATAAATGGACTCCTTCCATCAGTCTGTAGACCTTTTTCTAGGGGTTGTTAGAGCCTTTCTAGTGTGACAGAAACGGGACTTTTGGATTGTACTAACATGGATTAAATGAGATCATCAGAGTTAGTTATATATGGATTTCCCTTTTGGTAATTGAGCATGTTTTTCTCTTATTCTTTTTCTCTTTTTTTTTTTTAATTGAAAGGGGTGGTGGGGCGGACCCACCCGGGGTAATTGAGCATGTTGATCAATACAAAATAGGGATAGCTTCAAGATTAAGAGTAGGTTTTGAAGTAACGTATGGAGTGGTCACTCCATATCCATTGACTTTACCTATGTTCTCTTGTTACTTTATCTCCTTTATGGAGAGTGATGTCTACGTCATGGGTAAGTTTGGTTCAACCCAAACGCTCGCGCGTGTTCAAATATCTTCGTCAACCAACTGGCAACGAAGCCAACCTCATGTCGTTCTCATTAAACTTGTTTGTTGCAACCATGAACATGCTACTGCTTATGGGATGTCTCAGGAGACATTAAGATGGTCTCAAAGCATGGTTAGGAGATTTATGACCAGAACATAGTCAAGGTATTGGGAAATGATTAAGATGGTTCAGAGCACAATTATGAAATCAGAGAAAGACGCCTACGTAACATGCGAAGATGACCCTCCAAGAAATGGCCATCCTATCATCCACTTGATAGCGACCCAAGTTCTGTTTGCTTGCGACCAAGGATCATGATCTTATCACATCACAACTGTTTATGCAAAGATTAAATGAATTCTTCGAACTGCAGGAAAAGGAAAGTTGCGGTGATAAGGAAATGAATATCCCGAAATCTCGTTCCAAGCATCAAATCTAAAGAACAAGAAACAATGTGTTAGATTTCTTCTGCATTACCATATTCTGAACTAGGATAACCAACGGAAACAGGCGATGATGAGGTTTGCAATTCGTCTTAATGAATAATGGATAATCAAATTAGAAAATTATATTCAAAATTCATACAACAATACACAGAACCGGCTCATATCGATCTGTTCTGATCATACAAAGCATGAATGTGACACGAGAGATAACCTGATGGAAAATAACAACAGGTCCTCACAACCAGTGAGAGCCAGAAATTGTAGATACAACCAATTGACAGCAGATATTATCGATAATTGAGTGTACAACATTTTTTTTTTTTTTTTTTTTTTTTTTTTTTTGGTGATACAAACAAATGGCGGACACCCAGTTCGTTATTGCTTCAGATGTTGCACCGATCATAACCAGAAAACCAGGAATTGGGATCCGTGCCTTTAGAAAATTCATTATCCCCTTCATGGCAAAAAGGTTCGAACTCCTGTGTCCATCGTTGATCGGTGAGAGCCCTCCCACCATCATATTTGGCTTCAGCAGGATCATCAGATTCTGCAGGTCTTGGAGCTTCTTTAGGCAAACGTGACTCCGCAAGAAACTGATTTAATAATAAAATCTCTTTTTCATAAGTCTTCTTCAAATTATCTATCTCTTGATAGGCCTTCTCAGTCTCTTGTTCTGCCAACAATGTACGCTTCTGGAAAAAAAAACAAAAAAGATACGACATGTTTATCTAGCAGAAACTCAATGCCAAATACTGATGCAATAACAATGAAATATAGCCAAAAAGTCTCCCATTCATTGCTCTGCGGAACATGTAATTGTCAAAATAAACCAATAGCCAGAGATACTTTAATATATCAACTTTTGTTGCTTTTTTCATATGGGGGACTCAGTAAATAATGTCCAGAAAGTGCCTATAACAAGTTTAAATTGCCACATGTTGAAACACAAAGGCTCTTTGCATATGATTGGATGGTTAAGACAGTCCAACTTCATACTACTAATGACGTGACATAAAAGCCATCAGTTTGTGTATCCAACACTGAATTTCTAAGGTTCGACAAAAGGACATTATGAGCGAAGCCCCAGCACATATGATGTTTGTCTTTGAATTTGTAATGTTCAAACAAAAAAAATACCAAACTCCCAATATTCAACATAGAATTTCCAATATCATTGACTAATTCATTTTTACAACCTAAAGTAAGAACTTGAGTATGAACCAAACAATTGCTTAGAGAGAGAGAGAGAGAGAGTGAAGCCAATTAGTATGAGAAGGTGGCTTCAAAACACTATCATGTTAAATGCTCTGCGGTCATTAAATCTTATGTGGTTGTAAACAAATTACATGCAGGTAACCAAAATAACTTCTAGATTAACAACAATAACATAATTTGAAATTGTTATATTCCATACTCTAGGCATAGCCAGGATAATCCAGCCTTCCCCCAACTATTTGGGATCGGCTTACAGGTCCTCATTTGCCAAGCATTCCTTAGTATTTCACGCCTAAAACTGGGAAAACAGTAATATAATGCCTTATATAACTTTCAGAAGCAGAGAGAGGGACTCTTTATAGTTACCACAACAAATAAAGTTCTCGAAAATTATCAGCACAAATAAATATTATTAAGGAATTTTCCATCACATTGAAGATTATTTTTATGAAACAGGACACATTTCTTATTCAACCATTCAGGAACGAGTTCAAGCAAAAAAACAAAAAAAAGAGGAAGTCAATTTCAGAAAAGATGGGTAGCAGGTCAAGGTTCTACAATCAAAACTACACAGAACTGGTATTAATTTTGCTGACCAGAAATCCATGGTAAATGAACTCCAAAACATATGGGTGGTTCCAGGTACTTTAGATGTCATAAATCATGATCATCCATGGTGTGGATCATTAATTTAAAATACCCAATTGCTCTGGCAGGATTAAAGCCACAGTCCTACAAGGAGAGTAGTATGTCAGTGGAAAAACATCGACAGAAAGCATCTTTGAGCAGAGATTTGAACCAATGTATCCTCCCAGTTCTATTATGTGGATGATCTGCCCTAAGGACCAAAGTTTTGGAACTTTGTTGCATTTAGAGCATCCTTTTTCTGCCTTGTCTGCATCTTACATTTTATGACATTCACGTCTGTCTGTCATTCAGTCCTGATCATGTGACCAACCCTATGTTTAGGCAATTATTTGCCGCTTTAAGTGATCTTCTTTTCTAATATGTCAGTGTATGGCCAGCAAGCTGTCAAAGCGCTTAGCCAAAAGCAATCCTGCTTCGTGATAAAACAATGTCTCTTACATCATATAATCTTGTTTCATCTAGTGGTTGGGATATTTTTTATTGGTGCCTTAAGTGCTTGTTGATGCATCAAATATGAAGTGGTGCTTAATTGACAATTTTGTGCCTCTACATTTATTTACTGGCTACTGATATAAGACTTGTCCAGTGCTGGAAACTAGAGAGCTGCTTGAAGCTGGATAAATAGCAAGTGTAGTGGAAAATCTAGTTATGCTTGAACGGAACTAATAAATTCATTTGCTTTAGTCCCAGTCTAGAGACACAAGATCATACTGCCACTTAATTAAGGGTGTGTTCCTCGATTATCTCTTAAGCTTAAAAGCAAATTCACTGGGAGCCCCCAAAATGCTGTTGTTAACTGACTGGAAATGGCCATAGGAAGAACACATTTGGAAGTGGGGCTAAAAAGACAAGGATAATCAGTCTTCAGAGATGTTCTCTTCTTTTGGGGGAAATCTTTTGGAAAATGCATCCAGAGAATCCAGAGGAGATTCCTTTTGGAGGGAAATGTCGAATCCAAAGGCATCTACCTGATTTTGTGGGAGTAGGTATGTGAGCCTAAGTCTGAAGGGGGTATGAGCCTCACACGCTTGGAGCCAACTTACCCAGCATTTCTGGCGAAAGTTGGGTGGGGGTCCCTGCATGAAGAGAAGGCGGTTTGGTGTAAAATATGGAAAGCCAAGACTCTTCTTTCCAAAGGGTGGCTTCCAGGAAGCAGCACAGAGGAGGGGTCTCAAGGGTGTATATAGTTGTACCAATACACGCCAATTCATAGGCTACATGTCAGCTTGTAGAGGTGCCAACTGCATCAATGCATGGTACAATATGACTAGTGGCGATATGGCTATTGACTCTACTTTTTCCCTTAAATCAATGCTTAACCATCCCAGAAGCCTTGACTCTGTTTAGGATGGACTCACCAGTCGTATTTGATCAAATTAAAGGTCAAAGAGGTCCAATTGTTCTTTACACCACTAAAAGTAATTTATCTTGTTTTACATTTAAAACTTACAACGGAAACCGGAGAAACTGCAGCATGACAGGTTATGCTCCTCTAATAGACATCTCAATGCAAGAAGAAGGCTACTTTAAGAGGGCCTCCATATGATTCAAAGAAAGATGAAAACCACCACTGACTAATCACAAGTCCAGTGGTGTTCAATGTGTATACATTCTATTCATACAAAGACTAATACTTATTTTGTGTATGGTTCATAATTTTGCTTGGTTGATGATCAGAATTAGATCCCGCATTTGGCAGCTGTATATGAATCACATACGTGAAAGTTACATACCCCTAGTGGCTAGTACATGATTGGTGGATATGCACAGCCATACCCTAACTATAGCTACACCATACCAGCCACGCCGCTACATGTCACTTGTGATACTTGAAATCTATAATGACTACCACATATGCTACCATCAAGCACCATGGAAACCGGTTAGCCTAACTGGCTGGTGGAATCTTATAACCACAAACACCATATAAAAGCACCAAAAGCTGTGCATCAAGGGTGCAATTGGGTCAGACCAACCAAAAGAGCTTGAAGACTTGACTCAAAAGATATAAGGCCTACACTTTAAGTAGGCCCACATCTGGGGTCGACTTAAGCTTGTGGTTTTATTATCTGAATTGTAACTAAAATTATCCTGCAAGCATGTTCTACTTGAGCTTATGACTAGGCCTGACTCTTAGCCCAAACCGACCCAGCTCAACAATGACTCTAGGCCTAGACTGAATCAACTTGTTACCCCTAACACTACATTAGAAAAGGTGGAGATTGCTTAGTCTTTAAAGTGATAATGTCCTGATCTCCATGCACCTTTTGGCTTATGCAACATATGCAACTAGCACGAAATACACACACACACACACACACACACACACGTGTGTGTGTGTGTGTACATTTATGTATGTATAAACACACATATAATCACAATCAAGCATGCAAAATTGAAGCAAATTTCATGCCTTTCCTTTCTGTTTCGTGCACATTTGTCCATGCACATGTATCAGATCACATTCATATATTCATACATTGAATGCTTTAGACTACCGAAAACTTACCTAGCTGATGGGCTTCCTAAATCCTTACCATTAGGCGTATGGTTAGTTTTCCTATGTATTATTATTCCTACTCATCCCAGCCACATCTACAGTGTCTTGTTTCCATCCCAAACAAGATGCACATTGCGCGCACACAAGCATGCACAACTCTATGCATGTGCGTTTGTATAATTGCATTGGGGCAACCAAATTGAATGCAGCAAATATTTGTGCAACTGCAAGTAAATTTACCTGAGCAATTGCAGCAGTTTCCTCTGCTTCCTTTAGCCGCACTAGCACTTCTCCAGCAGCCTGCACAGCTTCAGCAGTATCCCTAAGTTGAGCCTGAAGGCCTTTATTTTCATCCCTCCAATAGCGCCTCTCTTTTTCTCGCTCTGCTCTTAAAACCGAAATTTCAGCTGCAAGGGCATCAATGAATTTGGACTCAGTTCCCTTAACCCCAGCATTTGCTGCTGCTCTCCTTACATCTTCAATCCCATCACTGATCTTCCGGTGCCTCCCAAGTAAAGCAATATGCTTCTCCTGAAGTTCTGCATACTGTTCCAGAATATGGGCATGACCTTGCATTGCTGTATGCAATGCCTGTTTCAGCTCTTCTGTGCATTTCTTCTCGGAATCAAGTTCCCACTTCCACTTTTCAGCGAGAGAGCGACTTGCTTCAAGTTCACGTCTAAGCTCTTCAGAAATAGAAATCCACTTACTTTCAGCTTCATCCCAGTGACACCTCTCCCGTTTAAGTTTCTCATCAGCACTTTCTTCAGCCAACTCTGATATTGGGCTAAGAGGTGTTGAGTTGGGTTCAGCTGAATGAACCAAATGAAGCAGTGGATTTGGTTTCTGAGTTGACATTGAAGAACTCATGTAATATTGCAGTTGGCCAGTTAGATCTTGAATCTCTTCCATCAACACATCCCTCTCACCCATATCACAGAAGCTCCTGTATCGATCTAACTCCTTCTGAACTCTTTTAAGCTCAATATTTGCCCACAAAACTTCAGGATGATTCTCATATTTCTCTTTAAGAAGCTGTGTTTGCCATAATAATGGTAGATATAAGTACAGTTAATATGGAGTCATTTTCATAAAGAACCTCGGATCTGACAACTACATAAACTAAAAAATTTATGAAACTGGCAGAAGAACCTGAAATACCTTGTGCTCATTCATAAGTGAAACAAACTCTTCCTCCATGAAATCTTCTGTTGGCAAAATACCATCCATAAGACTCTCAAGGCGAGAAATTTTATCTTCACGTGTCTGTGCAATCATGGCACTGCATTCACGTTCATGCTTATATTGTTGGACCTGCAAAACTCATGACGATGAGAAGAGTACATCACATATTGAAAAGTTCAGTAACTGAAAGGTGGAAAAGGATCCCAACCAAACGATTTAGCTGTGCAATTTCAGCAGCTTGCTTTGCACACTGATCTTCAACTGCCATTTCTCGCCTGATGGCACCAGCCAATACCTTCTCCACTTCCTACAGGTCACAATAAATATTACCCTCTTTAGTACAATGTGTTAACCTGGGTCCAACAAGTCGAACAGATGTTTACAAGAAAATATGAAATACCAATATAATAAAGATAATGTTTAAGCATATGCTTTTAAACCTACTTTGGGAACTTGTATCTTTTGTTTGTCTGAAGACATCGATCTGTCAATAGGTACTAATTGCAAATCTGTGCCATTGCTATACTCATCTGTAGAAGCTCTATCTTTACAATGATTACAGATAAATGTAGATAAAATTTCTGGTATTTCTGATTCTTGAACAAGTGTTTGTACACCAGCATCAACCTTGCTTACCGGCCTCATTGGTTTGACATCAACAGGTCTAATAGAAAACATGAACGACGACCTCCTTAGAGCCAAACTACGCCGATGGTTATCGATAATTTGAAGACCATGATGAAGACTGGCTGCCAAATGTTCAGTTGGTGCCAGGAATTTCTTACAGGTTGGCATGACAGAAGCGCTCAATGAATTGTGATTTGAAGTGTCTGCTAAGGATAAGTTTAGATCCCTTGAACGAGATCCCACATTTTCTAGCATATTTTTCTGAGATGCTGACTTCGATGATGATGTCCTAAGACTCTTCCTGCTGCAATTTTCGACCATCGGTGAGGTGCTCAATGTAGGTGATTGAAGAATGGGGGATGTCTGGCATGGCACAATACTAAGGCCAGATGGTGATATGATGGATTTTGGAGAACTGGAAGAAATTTGTGGTGGATCTGAAACCAAATTATGTGCCTTTTCTTTATCCTCTAATTCACAACCTTCCACTGCATTGACTTGATCAGTGCAACTGCCAGACCCAGATATAGAACCTGACTCTGCATCTCCAAGAACCATTTTATCATCAGACTTACAGGACCTTACCTCCTCCTTTGAAATCTCTAATGCTGCAGGTACTTTGTCTTCCAAAGATGGCTGTACACCTGCTTCAAAGTGGGGCTTCTCGACATCATTCTCATCAATTTCCATCTCTTCATCACTGTCATCTTTGATAACGGGTAATGCCGCTGTAGGACGGTTAAGGCTCATTCTCAAAAGATTCAAGCTCCGCCGTGCATTCCATCTCATTGAATAACTTCCATTGTTCTCTGATTGTGTTCCATGGGTCTTCATTCGTAGAAGTTCATCCTATAGATAATGTATTCATATAATTAATTCAACTGCAGGTAAACCTGATTAAATGATAACCTTTAATAAATGATGAACATATGATAGAATTGTACCTTCAGTTGGCGTATCTGTTCACGCAAGACATTAACATCATCCTGTGATATTTCATTTACTACTGCCTTGTTTTTTATGGCTTTTGCACGCTGCGCAAATCTCAAGGTACTTAATGTTTCATTCTTGCAGCTGCAATTATCAATAAATTCCTTACAAAATAGAAAAGAGGTGTGGATATTGGGGGAACATAGCTCCAGAGACTCTGAGACTTTACCTCTGTGATGGGGAAATGGCACATAATATTGCTAGCTTAGCATTACCACCAAGAGATTCCTGCAGTAAAAATGTCAGCCTGGAATCACGATACGGAATATGTCTCTGTTTTCCAGACTGTGAAACTTCTGCAAGAATATTAATCAAGTTCCTGCAACTCCCACATAAGAAAAATCACCAAACCAGTGTAATTTGATATATACAGAAGAACTGAAGCTCTCATGACGATCACATATATTTTTAGATTAATAAAATATTTTAGATGCCACTTTTGCTGGTATGGAGGAAACAAAATTAAGATATTATATATGAGATGTTGGATAAGAACTCAAATAGAATCGTGCATTTTCTCTAAAAAGTGTAGATGATTGAATTCTTTCTTTGGTGAAGAAATGTTAGCTATTCTGGTTCAGGTACATAAAACATTCTTTGAACATATCTACTGGGGAATGCTGACCAATATGCTGACCAATGTTGAACATACCAACATGTTTTGTTTTATATGACCAAAATTTCATTCTTACATGCAATATAGTGAAAAAAGACCAATATGGTGAATGTCAAGTTAATTGAAGTTTCAAAGAAATAAATCCACTAGTGAAGGAGGTAGATGACAATAGACTACAAACTAAAGGAGCATCCTTCTAACTGTGAATTCTGCAAAATATAATTTTCTAAATGTAATGGTCAGGGGGTATTAATTACCTTACTCGGTTGAGAAACAACAGGCAAATACAATTAATTCTAATTATATGTAATTCCTAGCTAATACAAAAAAAAGGTTCACAATTCACACATTAAGAAAGATAATCATCAAGAAAACACCTGAGCATGAAGATGTTACCATCTTATAAATATACCAACCCAACCAATTTCAATAGCAATATATACATTTTGACTTAGCTGCACCATTGTTCAAGATTTCAGGATAAACTCCCTCGACACGACATATGTTTCAGGAGATAATCACCTTAGCTCCTTTAGGTGGAAACCAACACAGAACTTTACTACATTCTCAAACTCAAAGGCTCATATTGTCTTCTAATGATTCTAGAGTTTGCGGATGTATAACGGGATGTAACAGTTACCATGCAATATATGATGCAACTAGATTCCTCAAGTGTTCATGTTCTTTCATTTTCCATGATTGGTCTTCTAAGCCTCAACATTTCCAGCAACTCAATGCAATCCCATAGCAAACCACTCTCAAAAGAAAATTTTTCATATCAATTTTAGCAGATGGATCATGACTTTGTTGCCATTTGCACTCATTTTGGTGATATAACATGTGGGATCATCTAATAGCCTCAAAGGAATGACCACTTCTTCCACATCACTGAACATAATTTTAAATGTGCATGCCTACTCCAACTCCTCATCACCATTCAATTTGGAAAGGCTCCAGATTGATTGAAGAACCCACTCTTACAACATGGCATGAGCAGAATACACCCATGATGTGCTGATATATCTATTCATCATTTGCACTTGTATTGCCAACAAAGCATTTTCATTCAAGGCATCAAATATAATTCCCTTATGTATTATTTCAAATTTAGTTACAGATTCTACATATTTATAAAGTTCAATTATTTTTTTGCGTAGATATCCGCTTCAAGGGTCTGGTGTTGCATCCATTCTCAGAGTGCAACCACTTTGAAAACCACCAGGTTAACAAGTTAGGATGCCCCCAATGGCCTTATGTTGTTGTTACACCCAAGGTGATATTTGTGAAGAGTCACCTACTCATAATGTTTATTGTCACTCGATTTGCTAAATGACTCCAAGCATAATGTTGGCTATTCATACACCTATTGTCTCTCCGTTTTCTAAGAAATTGTGGAGTTACATCAACATCTACACTAAAACTTCTTTCATAGCTGTATCACTTATACAATGCCAGCATTTAAGTGATGGATCACTGCATACCTTGCCATGTGGTATCTATCATGATAAAAATTTATATGCACACTACATGTAGGTGTGTCATAAACTGTCCTGTTTTAGAAAATATCAATCTATTCACCCTGTATGGCAGAACAGCAATCAATACATTCAGTATAGACAGCATGGTTCAGTACCCCATCAAACTAATTTTTGTATGAATCCCATCACTAATTAAGATTACCAGAATTACACTAATAAAACTGTACTTTCCGCATTCATAACTTCTCAGTTTTATATATGAGCTCTTTCTCTTTGTTTGTTTTGAGGGGAAAGGAAGAGATAACCCACCTGCCTTTCCATTAAAAGAATGGAAAAACTATACAATACAAGAAAAGGAAAGAAGATAAGATAAAGAACGAGGGGAGAGGGCAAGAGATAAGAAACTAGTTTCACATAGTTTGCTGGTAAATTCTTTAAATACCATTCCACAAATAACCAGAATGTGTTCATCAACCACAATATGAATTTTTAATTTGATTTAGGATGTTAAATTAAATCAAATTCTCCTTTGAATGTTTAAACTGTTTCCAAAAATCAGACAAGGTAGCCTAAAAGTCAAATAAAAAGGTATTTTCTAGTTTGTCATGGCATCCATTAGGCATGTCTGTTGACAGTGCTGCACATTTTCATGCTAATGCATCCCAAGTATTAAACACAGTGTGGGACACCACGCACCATGAAAGATCTTGATAGATCGAAATCGATATATGACACGCTTATTCTTTTTGAAGCACATGTGTTGCCTATATTATACCATTATCTTTACAAACAAAAGCACTCAAGGGCTGTCATGGCATGAAAGTAATTGATTCTCCCAAAAGTTCCAAACCCAAATCTCTTCATCCTCTGAGTTCAGATTGTGATAGCATCTCCTTACAAATAAATGTTAAGATTCACCATGCCCTCTTCATATTGACAAATTCATGTGGAAAATTATTCATATTTGTTATGTATTATATTGACTCGAGATTAAAAATTTTGTTTCATTTTTGGTTTTGCTAAGCCAAATGAACCAAGTCTCAACATTTTAAGCCAAAATAATAAAACTCTAAAAAGGATTTTAATGAACTTAAACAAATTAACAAAGTAATATTAGAAAAATAATATGTGCTATTTCATTTGGTTAAACTTGGCTAATGGAAAAGTGTATCATCAAAAGCTACGGCCGCAAGTATTTATAGATATCAGTTTATCCATATTATTTGTTCGTTGCTTTGTAGCAACATTCCAACTCTTGTCCATAGTTTTGTATATGACTAAGCAGATGGAATGTGATATTATATTCATTTGATTTCATAGAAATATATGAATGTTATCTTTTCTTCAAGTAGAGTATTCGTGTAATCACTAGAATTAAGTTGAAGAAAAATGAAATCATACCCAAGTTGTGAAAGGGAACGATTAATATTTCCTGCTTCTTTTAAACGTTCTCCTGCCGCACCAGTTTGTTTCTGTCTTTCTGATCCTGCCAAATCCACAAGGTTGATTCTGCTGGTCCTAAAGCTGCTTCGCCCATCAGCCACATTCTATCAGATGTCGAGATAAGAAAACACATTTTTAATATTTAGTCAGATGACATGAAGCGATGCAATCTATGGTTAAGTATATCATATGACTTGTGATATTAAAAAGCTGCAAAAAAGTGTTTAGATTAACAGGGTTGGTTCTGCAAAAGTTTAGACTACTTCCATCAGCCATGCACAATGAGATATTAAAAGATAAAAGAAACATGTAAAAGGCTAGAGATTTTAGCAATTATATGCAAGGACATGAAAGTTTATAATCCGTAATAGTGTAACAAACTATGTTTGCATACATATGTATGTGACAACAGAATTCCACAAAAATTACCAAGTCTGTAACCTATCTAATTCAAGTCTATTTGAAAGATATAAAAAAATTCAGTTAATATTAACTAAAAGCATACAAGTCTTTCTTTTCTTTTTGTTAAAAAGAGTGCCCTCTTAAGTTTCATTCCAAGGTCAGAGTAAACTAGAAGATAAGTCCATAACAACAAATGATAACCGATATTTCAAATGTTTTTCTAACCACAAAGCACAAGATGGCATTACCTTGGATCGAGATTCAACAATACAAGTAAACACACAATGTGAACGAGAACTTTCTGCATTTATACTGGTAGCATCAATCCTCCTGTTTGTCAGTCCCTGTATTTCATAGGGGCACAGACAATGAATCACGTAATTCTTTAAAAAAATGCTCAATAGAAAGTTATTCTCAAAAGGAAATCAAGTGAGGTCAATCTTCTAGCATTTAGGAACTGCCATGAGTAATTTACAGTATGGTATGAATTTACACATTACAAAAAATAATATATTTTCAACTGTACAAATACTCTGATCCAAAATCCAAATAATTTCAAAAGAAGTACTTAACGTAGACTGCTCTAGATATTAGTGCATATTAAGAAAGTTTGAAGAATATGGACATGTTTAACGACAGGTATACTCATAAAACATTTTCAAATACTCTCACCCATCTTACAAACATAATATCACAAGTGCCAGTCCCAAACTCCTAAGGAAATGAAAAGCTTTTACACATGCTGAGAACAGCATGTGTCGCAAAACCCTCTAGAGATGACTTCCCATTTGACTATGTACACATTTTTCCATAAAAGCACTTCAGTTAAAACTTTAGAAACTCAAACAAGCAGTTGTATACGTTCTGAACCCATTTCCAAAAACTGAGAAATGTGAACTGATTTAGCAAAGTTATTAGAATAATAAATAAATGAGTACCATGAAAATGTACATGTTTTAGAACAAGGACTTCAAACCAACGCACAGCTTATAATAATCTAAATCAACTTCTTTGACTCACCAGATAGCCCTAAAAAAAATTAAGATTTCCAATTTTTTCTCTTCTACCCACTCATCCAATTTTAGAGAGTGGGCTCCACCTCCAATGTATTAAACCATTTCCCAATGATGTGGTTTCTCACCTCTAATGAGACAAAAATGTCTCATTCACTTTTTTCCTTACTGCATGATCAACCCCCCTCCCTAAATAGCACTATGGACTATGTAATTAAATGATGTTATCCTAATTGAGTTGCAGGCACTGAGCTCAGGCTCCACCTCCCATTTACCAAGCCATTCCCACCCAATCGCATGGTTTCCCACCTCTAATGGGATAGAAAATATCTCATTCACATTCTTTCTTACTGCAGAATTCCCTCCCCCTAAAAAGCACTTGTCACTCCCTTTCTTATTAAATGATGTTATCCTAATTGTTGAGAGATTTAGGCACTGACACAAACAAGGCTCATATGCATCCCTCAACTGAACATATGGAAATAAAATGAAATTACTGAACTAGAGGATGAAATCAACTTGAGAAATGTGGCAATGGAGAATGAAGATGAAGGCACATAAAGAGATAAAGACTTTAAAAGGCAGGAATAGAATGACTTATGGTGCCTTCGTAACACATTTTTATGAAATGTCAATCTAATAGCAAGATACAGTGACTTAATTCAACCTAGATTTTATAAGCATCTAAGCACATTTATATTTCATCTAGAAGTGTTTTAAGATGATTAGATCACTAGTCATTAGTAGCATGGATTTATTCACATGGACTGCTATACCAATTCCATTCATTTGGTTTCTAATAGTTTTAATATTATAATCTTGATTGATCATATAAAATTCCTATTTTATCAGACAGTATAATTTGAATCAATATATAGAATAGGATTATCATACAGGTACCAAAAGACATACCAAAAGACATAATTTGAATCAATATATAGAATAGGATTATCATACAGGTACCAAAAGACATATCTGCAAGCATAAAATTTCCATATTTACATGAAGGCAACATGCAGACATACACATATGCATGTATGTACATAGACATAGATACATATTTATATATACATATGTTATGATTGATATGAGAAGTACAGAGAAAAATAAAATCACACAAACACGGTAATTTGCATGGTTCAGCAGTGTGCCTACTTCATGAGCGAGGATAGAGCAGAAGGATTCTACCATAATAAAATTGAAGTACAAGAACAACGGTTATCTCTTAAACCCAAAATCCCAATACACTCGAATGTCACACAAAAGAGATGCTCTCAAGTCTAAAACTCTCTCTAAATAGGTGGTGGCTATCAAATGGGAGTCATGCTAACTATGAGTCTTATGACCCCTTTTATAGACATATGGTATAATTTAAAAAACCACATAACAAATATACCATATATCCTATTTATAGAGATAGGTATAATTTAAAACTAGATAACAAATATACCATATATTCCATTTATAGAGATATGGTATAAACCACATAACAAAATACTATATGTCCTATTTATAGAGATATGGTATAAACCACAACAAATATACTATGTGTCCCATTTGTGGACAACTAAGGCACCAAAGGAAAAATAGGAAACTTCCTTGGCTCACAATTTTAAAACCACATAACAAATCTCGACCTTGGCTTGAAAATTAGGTCAAGCCACAACAAACATAGCAGAAACCTTCTCTATCTTCTCCACTAGATCCAAAGGGAAAAACTCAAATACTGCAAACACCACCAAATCCAAGCAATGCTTGAACTTGGCAATTAGAAGAGACTTTGTCAACATATCAGCAGGATTATTTGCAGTACCGATCTTTTTCACAGTAACATCACCCTGTGCAACAATATCACGAATAAAGTGATACCTCACATCAATGTGCTTTGTCCTCTCATGAAACATGATCTTTGGTCAAATAGATAGTACTCTAACTATCACAATGAATAACAGCCACATCATGCACTAAATAGAGTTCGTAGAGCAAGCTTCTTAACCAAATAGCTTCTTTAATAGCTTCTATCACCGCAATGTACTCTGCCTCTGTAATAAACAAAGCAACAATATACGGTAAGGAAGCTTTCCAATTAATAGCACATCCACCAAGAGCAAATATATAACATGTAATGGATCTCCTCCTATATCAAGGTCTCCTGCAACATCAGAATCAACAAACCAGCCACACTGCTGCCATATCTTCCGAACTCTAAGCAAACATCAGAAGTACCTTGCAAATATCTAAATATCCATTTCACTATTTGCCAATGCTCTTTACCAGGATTAGACATATACCTACTAACAAAACTGACCGCATGTGAAATATTTGAGTGATACAAATCATGGCATACATAAGGCTGCCAACAGTACTATAATAAGGAATGCCAAACATTCGATCTCTCTCATCGTCTGACTGTGGAGATAAACTAGTTGAAAGCCTAAAGTGGGCAGCAAGTGGAGTACTAACCGGTTTAGGTTTCTTCATATTGAAACGCTCCAAAACTTTCTCAATGTACTTCTTTTGAGTTAAGTAAAGCAATCCTACCTTCCAATCTCACTAAATCTTCGTACCAAAAATTTTTCTGGCTACTTTCTAATCTTTCATCTCAAAAACTCACTGCTAAGCTGCGATTTTAACCTATCAATTCAAATATATTCTTAGCAACAATAAGCATATCATCTACATATAACAGTAGATAAATAAAAAATCCATCAACAAGCTTTTTAAAGTATACACAACTATCATATTTACTCTTAGAATAACCACAACCCACCATGAAAGAATCAAATCATTTGTACCGCTATCGAGGAAACTGTTTTAATCTGTATAGTGATTTCTTGAGCAAGCATACATGATCCTCCATGCCTTCAATAATAAAACCTTCAAGCTAATGCATGTAAATAATTTCTTCAAGTTCCCCATGTAAGAAGGCTGTCTTAATATCAAGCTGCTCTAACTCCAAATTATGTATAGCAACTAAGGAGAGTAACACACGAATAGAGCTATGCTTGATAACTGGAAAGAAGACATCATTAAAATCAATACCAACAACTTGACTGTAGCCTTTAGCTACCAAACATGCTTTATATCTAGCATCTTCTACTCCAGGGATACCTTCTTTCTTCTTGTAAACCCGCTTGCAACCGACAATCTTCTTTCCTTCAAGTGGTTTCACCAAGTCTCAAGTATTATTCTTATGCAGAGACTTAATCTCTTCATGCATGGCCACTAACCACTTAGTAGAATCAACATCAGAAATTGCTTTTGAATATGTAGAGGGCTCGCAGTATCACCTATCTCTTGAGCTACAGACAAAGCATAAGCAAAAAAATCAACATGGCTAGACTGCGCAACATGGCTATACCTGGCAGGTGGCTTTATCTCCCTCCTCCATCTATGCGTAGCCATGCAGTAAGGCTCATCTTATTGTAAAGTCTATTCTAAATTAACTTCTGGCATCTGTTCTGAATAAAAATCGAGAATAAAATTCTACAAAGAATTAGAATCAACTATTCCCAGCTCCACCTACTTGATGTTATCCTTAATCTGTGTAGATTCAGAGCTAATAGCGTTCTCCTATCTAGGGTTAATCATAGCATACTCATCAAAAGTAACATCTCTACTAATAATGAATTTTGGTGACTTGATCATGACACCATAATCTAAATCCTTTCACCTCAGATGCACAACCAAGAAAAATACACTTTTTAGCTCTAGACTCTAACTTTCCTTCATCAACATAAGTATATGCAGGATAACCAAACACTCTCAAATTAGAATAATTAGGAGAATTACCAAACCATACCTCTTCAGGAGTCTTGAACTTGATAGCTGAAGCAGAGGATCTATTCACCAAGTAGCAACAATGGAGACTGTTCTGCCCAGAACTGCCTAAGCAAGCCAGCATTCAAAAGCATGCATCGTGCTTTCTCCAATAAAGTTCTATTCATTCGTTCAGCTACTCCATTCTGTTGTGGTGTGTCCCTCACAGTCTTGCATCTAACAATGCCTTCATTCTTACAGTATTCATCAAACTCTGTTACAGGCGCAAATCACGCAATAGATGGCCAAAATCAGGGAGAGAAAGCAGGACACACTTGCCATGCAGAAAGAGCGAGAATCATGCAAATCAAATAGCTGGCCAAATCAACCATGCAGATCATGATGAACACCGGATTTTGAGGGTCTATTCCCGAAGAGGGAAAGATTCTAATACCAAATAAAAGGATGAGCTGATTCTTAGGAGCCAAAAAGGGTGAGCTGATTCTTAGGAGCCATGATGGGAAGATACCTTTCTTAGAATAAAATTTATACTACGTAAAAGGATTATAAATTGTAGTCCAACTACGTAAAAGAGGTATCTTGAACATCACAGTATTAGTCGGCTTTTGCTTGGTCCCTTCTGGAGAACTTGTCTCCTGGTCAGTACTAAGTCTTTGTATTTCAGTTTCATTGGCTTTGTACTGTATTATCTCTATTTTAAATAAAAGGGATCATTCTCACTCTAACAAATTGGTCCGACCTACTGGATTTCTTCCACTCTTTCCTGTTCATGCCAAAAACAAGAATGGAAGCCCATGTCGCTGCCTTAGAGAGAACGATGGCAACCCTTGAAGCAAAGTGGGAAGCTCATCAAATTCAACTCCGGAAAGATATTGATAAACAACTGGATGACCGCTTTAACCACATGGAGGCTCTAAATCCAACCTTGCCAAGGGGAAGGCAATTGTCCCTGAGGTTGTGGAACCACTGTCACCCAGCTCTAAACCCACAGTCGGCCTCCCCCCAAAAGAACCCGCACAGCTTTCTTCTGGTTCACATACAGAGGTTGCGGCTTTCCCACACAAGATTGATTTACCGGCTTTCAATGGTACTGATCCTATTGGTTGGATCACCCATATGGAACAATTTTTTGAGGTCCACAACACCAATGACACACAAAAGGTGGCTTTGGCAATGATTAGCATGGAAGGGTATGCACTCCATTGGTTCCGTTGGCTTCGTCAATGCAATCCAAACATGTCCTGGTGCATGCTCACCTCTAAACTCATTCAACACTATAATGGGAGGCAGTCAGGAAACCTGTTCAAGCTTCTTGCGGCCCTTCGTCAACAATCATCAGTGGAGGAATATATCAATGAATTTATTGCGATGGTCACACAAGTCCCAGGATTGAGCGAACAACACTACATAGGCTACTTTCTGAATGATTTTTCTAAGGTCATTCGGTACAAACTTCGCACCCATAATCCCAGTACCCTCAATCGTGCTATGGAGCTAACACGTTGTATTGAAGATGAATTAACCTTTGTGGACTGAAAATTCACAATGGGTCCTTCACCCTCCAAAACATTCAGGGGCTATTCATCTGCATCACGGCTTTCTCAGCACACTCTTGCAGCATCAATTTGGTCATCCGCGGCAGCCCCTTCTCGAACTTTTGTATCAGCGCATCCCACTGCCTCGACAAATCGGCCTCAAGAGCATGATACTCATGCAGGATCTCGCATCACATCCTCGACGATAAATTCTAGGATCTAGACCACAAAGACCTAGGGATGCCACTGCGGCATGTGACGACTCTCCAATCAAGAGTACCTTGACTTGTGCAATCGGGGTATGTGTTTTCATTGCCATTAACCATACACGCCTCTGCACGAATGCCCCAACAAAGAATTGAGAGCGGTGATTATAGAGGGCGATGGCAATGATATTGGCATGGCTGATTTTGAAGCATTAGAGGCCAACGACACTGCTGTCCCAGACCAAGAAACGCAATTCAACAACTTTTAATTGCATGGAAGGGGCGACGTTTGGAAGAAGCCACATGGCTTGACCATGATAGATTCTGCAATCAATTTCCCGACTTCCGCCTTGAGGACAAGGTGATTTTTCAATCGATGGACATTGTTATAGGCACAAATCATGCAATAGATGGCTAGAATCAGGAAGTGAGAGCAGGACACACTTGCCATGTATAAAAGAGCAAGAATCATGAAAATCAAACAACTGGCCAAATCAACCATGTAGATCATGATCAACACCGAATTTTGAGGGTCGATTCCCGAAGAGGGAAAGATTCTAATACCAAATAAAAGGATGAGCGGATTCTTAGGAGCCTAAAAGGGTGAGCTAATTCTTAGGAGCCATGATGGGTAACAAATAAAAGGGTGAGCTGATTCTTTGAGAGCCATGATGGGAAGATGCCTTTCTTAGAATAAAGTTTATACTACGTAAGAGATTATAAATTATAGTCCAACTACATAAAAGAGGTATCTTGAACATCACAGTATTAGTCGGCTTCTGCTTGGTCCCTTCTGCAGATGTTGTCTCTTGGTCAGTACTGAGTCTTTGTATTTCAATTTCATTGGCTCTATACTGTATTATCTCTATTTTAAATAAAAGGGATCGTTCTTACTCTAACAAACTCAGAAGAACAAAATTCTAGCCCATTATCAATTCTGAGTCGCTTAATCTTCTTACCAGTCTGCTTCTCTATCATCACCTTCCACTACTTGAAGTTTTTGAACACTTCATCCTTGTGCTTCAGTATGAACACCCAAGTCTTCCTCGAGTAATCATCAACAAAAATCAACATATATTGAGCACCAACTATGGAAGGAACACATGAAGGCCCCTAGAGGTCAGAATAAATATAGTCTAAAGTAGCTTTTGTTCTGTGAACTCCTGCACTGAAGCTAACTCTCTTTTGCTTTCCAAAAACGTAATGCTCACAAAAATCCATCTTTCTTACACTTTGACCACAAAGAAGACCTTTCTTACTCAAAAGAAATAGTCCTCTCTCATCCATATGACTAAGTCTCATATGCCACAACTTGGTAACCTCCGAGTCGGGCATGGAAGTTGTAGAGACTGCTGCTAAACCTATAACAATAGCACCTTGCAAGACATACTAGTTTGGGAACAATCTCTTTGCTTTCATAGCAACCAAGGCACCTCTACTAACCTTCATGACTCCACCTTCAAATAAATACTTGTATCCTTTAGCATCAAGAGTACCGAAGAAAACTAGATTTTTCTTCATCTTTAGAGACATGCCGAACATCTGTTAAAATCCTCACTACAGCATCATGCATCCTGATTCGAACTGTTCCTATCCCTGCAATTTTACAAGCTGCATTGTTGCCCATTAGGACAACTCCGCTGCTCACAGTCTCATAGGTGGAGAACCAGTCCCTATTAGGACATATGTAAAAAGAACAAGCTAAATCCATGAGCCAATTATTTTTAAAATAAGCATCACTAGTTGCAGCAAGAACATAGCACCATCAAAGTCTTCTCCCACAACATTAGCTTCTGCTTGTTCTTCGATCTTTTTCTAACCCTAACCTTGTCTATTATTCTATTCCTTGTTTTTCAATTTATAACATTCTGATTTAATATGCCTCATTCTCTTGCAGTGATAACAGGTCATATTTTTATTTCTTGACTTAGACCTATGCTTCTGGCTACTGTTACCTAAACCCCTATCATTAGACCTTCCTCTGACAACTAAAGCATCACCCTGTCCTTTGATAACACTCCCAAACATATGCTTTTAAAATAGCTCCTTAGAAAATAATGTAACTTTAACATCTTCTAAGGATATAGTTTCTCTATCGAAAAGAAAAGTTTCTCTAAAATGCTTATAAGAGGGAGGTAAAGAACACAACAATAATAGGGCCTCATCTTCCTCTTCAATTTTGACATTAATAGACGTCAAACCTATAATAATGGAATTAATTTCATCAACATGAGTT
Organism: Cocos nucifera; assembly: GCA_006176705.1. Taxonomy (NCBI): domain Eukaryota; kingdom Viridiplantae; phylum Streptophyta; class Magnoliopsida; order Arecales; family Arecaceae; genus Cocos; species Cocos nucifera. The sequence continues at coordinate 293,668 of QRFJ01000524.1, read as the reverse complement.
TTCATGGGTGTACCTTCAACCATGCGCAGCATGTGTAAATAGTGCTTCAAATATAACTTGTTGGTAAGAGACTTTGTCATGTACAAAGATTCTAACTTCAACCACAAGCTAGCAGCTATCTTCTCTGAAAGCATCTCTCGCAAAACCCCATCAAACTAACACAAATGGGTCACTATCAAAGCTTTATCATCCATCTCCTCTTCTTGGTCTTCTGTCAAAGTACTAGGCATTTTCTCTTTTCCTAGCAGCACCCTTTTCAAGCCCTTCTGTGTTAAGGTTGCACGCATCTTAATTTGCCATAAATTAAAACCGCCAATACCATCAAACTTCTCAACATCAAACAACAAAGAAGTCGTAGCAATTGATCTCACGAACCTGGCTCTGATAATAGTTTGTTATGATTGATATGAGAAGTAAAGAGAAAAATAAAATCATACAGATAGTAATTTACATGATTCGGCAATATGCCTACTCCACGGGCAAGGACAGAGGAGAAGGATTCTACTATAATAAAATTGGAGTACAAGAACAATGGTTATCTCTCAAACCCAAAATCCCAATACATCCAAATCTCACACAAAAGAGGAGCTCTTAAGTCTAAAACTCTCTCTAAATAGATGGTGGCTATCAAATGGGAATCACATTGACTATGAGTCTTATGACCCTTTTTAATTTAAAAAACCACATAACAAATATACCATATATCCTATTTATAGAGATATGGTATATTATAAAACCAAATAACAAATATACCATATATCCTATTCATAGAGATGTGGAATATTTTAAAACCAGATAACAAATATACTACATGCCTCATTTATAGAGATATGGTATAAACCACATAACAAACATACGATGTCCTATTTATAGAGATATGATATAAACCATATAACAAATATACCATATGTCCCATTTGTGGACAACTAGGACACCAAAAGAAAAATAGGAAACTTCCTTGGCTCACAAATTTAAAGCCACATAATAACATAAATACATATTACATGCACAGACATACATATATAAGCTTATAGAGCTCACTGTAGTACATGTTCACCATGAATAACTTTAATCCCTTAATTTCTGTGGTTGAACATTTATGCAGCACCAAAAGCGAGGGCCTTAAATACTTTCACTCACAGTGATTATCTAATAATTTCTCAACCAACAAGGGAATGAATGAAAACAGTACAAAAAATTATGGGGAAAATACCAGAAAACATAGCAACAAGGTTTTGTTGCACCAACACAACAAAATCTTACATATATAGATATATGGTGGTGCTCTATGTATTACTTTGGAAAAAAAGAGATTTCCAATGCATATAGAGGTGGCAATTTCTAACCTAACTTGTTTACCCTACATGACCCATCTAACCTAGCCTGTTGGGTTCATGTGTTAGGTACAGGTCAGCCAATCCCAACCCGCCAGCAGTTCAGGTCAAGGCCTCTCAGCTTATTAGGCTAAGACATGTATATTTAACAATTAATATTAAAATATATTGTTATACGAATTTTAAGTTGTTAGGCGAACATGAGTTGTTAGATAAACAATCCAATGATCCAAACATAATAGCATTAATCCAAGGTAGGAGTGGTATTGGAGATTGCTGGAATACTATGATATTTGGAAAGTATGACAATTCCTCCATTGGATATTTGGAAAGCATGATAATTTCTCCATAAGGAAGTATATCAATTTCTCCATCAACTCCACCATTCTTGATTTTGTATCATTTGAATTTCTTCCTTATTTGTTTTCCACAATCATGGGATTGTATCTTTTCTTTATTTATTTCCCACAATCATCAGATTTTGGTAGATCTTAGTGTATTATATATTTATAAACGATGCAATAGATGAACAAGCTTCTTCATTTACCATTTTACATGAAATCAGAGCTTGGGAGAAAAAATCCTAGCCGTCCTAACCTCTCCAGCGATGCCCTATCCCGCTATGTCTCTCCACTAAAACCCCAACCTCCCCTGAGCATTACCCAGTCCTTTCTATGTGTGGGTCCTTCGTGACTCGATTTCCACATGAACGGTAACTTTTTGGTTCTTTTACGCATGTCTCTCTTCGATTTGGAGCCTTTTTTGTGTGTTGTCGCTGCTTTTTCTTAAGATATTCATAGATTTTCCTTCAATCCAACTCAATATGTCGGTAACTTCGTCGCTGACGGTTACCTCCGCGGCCATTGCTTCCACCATGACTATTACCATTTCTGCTGCTGAGTATGATACATATCTTTAGTATTAAGCCACCATGCAGTCTATTATTGTCTTTGTTGCTCACACTAGTAATTCAATTACTTGTCTCACTCATTCCTCCTCACTTGGACTATGGGTTCTTGATTCTAGTGCCTCTGATCATATTTCTGGTAATAAATATATTTTCTCCAGCATTACTAGTTCTTCTCTTCCTATGGTTATCTTGGCTAATGGCTCTAAAACCTTAGCTAAGGGTGTTGGTCAAACTAAACCTCTTCTCTCTTTACATTTGGATGCTATACTGTCCCGGAATATCCCTTTAATCTTATATCTGTCAGCAAATTAACACATTCCCTTAATTATTTCATCACATTTAGTAATAGCTCCATTCTTGTGCAAGAACGAACGAAGTACAGGACAGATGATTGGCATCGAACGTGAGTCACAAGGGCTTTACTGCCTCACATTACCTACATCACCAGTAGTTTGCACTACTAATGCACCACCATCTCTCGTCCATAGTCGTTTGAGGCATCCTAATCTTTCGAAACTTCAGAAGATGGTTCTCCGTCTCTCCTTTCTATCATCACTAGAATGTAAGTCGTCAACTTGGAAAACAAATATGTGCTTCATTTCCAAAGCATATCAATAATCAGACTGCATCCCCATTTGATCTTGTTCACACTGACGTATGGGGTCCTGGTCGTGTCAATTCTACTTTGGACTTTCAGTGCTTTATGATATTTATTGATGATTACTCTCGTTGCACTTGGTTATTTTTAATGAAAAATCATTCTGAGTTATTTTCAATATTTAAATCTTTTTGTGCTGAAGTTCGTACTTAATTTAGTATTCCAATTTATACTTTACATAGTGGTAATGCACAAGAATATTTTTCTATCCCTTTCAATAGCTTCACATCTTCACAGAGCATCCTTCATGAATCTTCATGTACTTGTACTCAGCAAAATAGAGTTGCTGAGTGTAAAAACCATCATCTCATTAAGACTGCCCGCACATTACTCTTGCATAATAGTGTTCCTTTCCATTTTTGGGGAGATGCCGTGCTTACTTTCTGTTACTTGATCAAGAATGCCTTCATCAGTTTTACAGAATCAGATTCCATATTCCATTATATTTCCTACTCATTCTCTTTATCCTCTTTCCCTTCGTGTGTTTGGCTGTACTTATTTTATCATAATCTAACCCCTGGACATGATAAACTTTCTGCCAAGTCTCTCTAATATGCTTGTTTGGGCTACTCTCGTCTTTAAAAAGAATACCGATGTTACTCTCCAGACACAAATCATTACATCATCTCTATAAGTGTCACTTTCCGTAAGAACACGTCCTGTTTGGCATCTCCTTCTAAGCATCCCATCATATCTAAGGTTCTTCCTATTCCTTACATTATCCCTTCTGAAGATACTCCAGCTTGCCCACTTCAAGTTTATCATCGTCGTCCACATTATGACCTTCTTATAGGCCCGGTTGATGCTCCTACTAACTCACCCTCTACTCTAATGCCTGTGCCTACCACAGACCTACCTCTGTTAGATAGTCCTCCCATTGCTATTCAAAAATGTATTTGCTCCACTCATAACCCTCATCCTATTTATAGCTTTTTGAGTTATCATTGTCTGTCTTCATCCTATTATGCCTTTGTATCCTCTTTGTCTTCTATTTCTATCCCTAAAACTGCTAGTAAGGCACTAGCTCATCGAGGATGGTGGCAGGCAATGGTTGATAAAATGACAGCTTTGCATTCTAGTGGCACTTGGGAGCTGGTCCCCTTACCACCTCATAAATCCATTGTTAGTTGTCGTTGGGTTTACATCTTGAAGGTTGGTCCTGATAAAAAGGTTGATCAACTAAAGGCATGGCTAGTTGCCAAGGGCTATACCCAGATATTTGGCTTGCATTACGTTGACACTTTCTCACCAATGGCCAAGATTGCCTCCATTCGTCGTCTTCTCTCCATGGCTGTCATGAGACATTGGCCTCTTTTTCAACTAGATATTAAAAATGCTTTTCTCCATGGAGAGCTTGCTGAAGAGGTGTATAAGAAGCAATCATCTGGCTTTGTTACTCAGAGAGAGTCTGGCTTGGTTTGTCACCTTCGTCGTTCTCTTTATAGCTTGAAACAATCTCCGCAGGCTTAGTTTGAAAGGTTTAGCACAGTCATTCAATAGTTTGGTATGGTTTGCAATTAAGCGGATTATTCTATTTTCTATCGCTATTCCTCACAGGCTCAGTGCATATACTTGGTTGTCTATATGGATGATATAATTATCGTAGGCAGTGATCAGGGTGGAATCTATCAACTGAAGCGACACCTCTTTCATCATTTTCAAACCAAGGATTTTGGTCGTCTGGAATACTTTCTAGGTATTGAGATGGCTCAGTCTACCGATGGTGTTGCAATCTCGCAAAAGAAGTATGCACTAGACATACTAGAAAAAACCGGCATGATAGATTGCCGGCCTATTGATACACCCATAGATCCAAATGTCAAACTTCTACCTAAACAAAGGGAGCCACTATCAAACCCTGGATGGTATCGAAGGCTTGTTGGAAAATTGAATTATCTCACTATCACTCGACCAGATATCTTTTTTGCTATAAGTGTTGTTAGTCAATTCCTATAAGCTCCATGTAAGAGTCACTAGGATGCCATGATTCGTATTCTCAGATATATTAAAGGAGCACCGGGCCAAGGACTCTTATATGAAGACAAAGGGCATACATGAATGATTGGTTATACAGATACAGATTGGACAGGATCTTCCTCTGATAAGCAGTCAATATCAAGATACTGTATTTATTGGAGGCAATCTAGTATCCTGAAAAAGTAAGAAACAAGATGTTGTGGCCAGATCAAGTGCAGCAGCAAAATACCGAGCTATGGCATTGGCCACATATGAACTCATATGGCTAAAACAACTACTCGAGGAATTAAAGTTTAGTGAAGTCAAACAGATGCAACTGATATGTGATAATCAAGCAGCCCTATGCATTGCCTCCAATGCAGTTTTTCATGAGAAGACCAAACATATATAAGTCGACTGTCAGTTCATTAGAGAAAAGATTCTTTCAGGAAGTATTGCTACTAATTTTGTCAACTCAAATGACCAACTAACAGATATATTCACTAGATCTCTCAAAGATCCTTGAATCAGCTACATATGTAACAAGCTTGGTGCATATGACATATATACTCCAACTTGAGGGGGAGTGTTGGAATATTATGATATTTGGAAAGCATGACAATTCCTCCATTGGATATTTGGAAAGTATGATAATTTCTCCATGAGAAAGTATATCAATTTCTCCATCAACTCCATTCTTGATTTTGTATCATTTGAATTTCTTCCTTATTTGTTTCCCATAATCATGGGATTGCATCTATTATTTATTTGTTTCCCACAATCATGAGATTTTGGTGGATCTTGGTGTATTATATATATTTATAAATGATGCAATAGACGAACAAGCTTCTCCATTTACCATTTTACAAAGATAACCAAAAAATAATAGCATTAACCCAACTATGGTAGTTGACCTAGGACTTGGGAGCATGGGCTCGAGGTCTCCAACCCTACTCACCTCTCCTCATTCTTCTCCATCTCATCCTATCTCCTCGTCCCCTATCTCCACGACAACAAGCGTCCATGTCTCTCACATATCCACCTCATCATCTCCTCCCATCTCCACAACCACATCCCCCACGTCTCTCCCTGGGAAAGCTTCAAATGCACGAGGTCTTTCACCGACAATTACACCACCTTGCTAATGTGGAGGTGTGGGTGGAGATGTGGTGGATCCAAGAGCAGGTCCAACCAACAGATGGCGACCTCAACAATGTCAAGTGCAGCACCATCCACATGGACATCACTAGTGACCATGGTTGGGACCCCTACCGATCCTCCAAGATGTTTGATGCCATGCACATTGAATAGCAGATCTTCAAGGATCTCATCACCAAGACCATCCATGATCTCACTAAGCTCTCCTCTAAACCCTTCTCACCCCATCACAAGCTCATCTTCTAATTTCCCTTTCCTTCCTTTACTTTAATTAAATATATTTCCAAACAATGAGTTGTTCCTGTTGTTGAATCTTGGTGCAAAAATTCTGATGTAATAGATTGCAAGTCAACGAGCTAGCTATGGATCAACGAGTTGGCTACAGGTAGGGTCGGATTCTGTTCAGGCCCTATAAACCTTGATATATGACTTTAACATGGCCCGCCCCCACCTGATCCGAACTCATTAATTGCCACACTAAATGCACATCACTGTTGCAACTATGAACATAGTCTACAGATAGATAAACTCTAGGGTGTCATCAATGTAATAGACTTGAAATCAATTAAGTGAAGATGTGTTTCCAAAGTACAATGTAAAAATTGGAGAGCAATGAGACTTCATGATAAATAAATGTTAGTGCAGCACAGGCTAGAGTGATCATGACTTAGGTAACAAAGAAGGTAATATGAACAAAACAACCACGAAGGAAGAGCAATAATAATGAAGAACATGAAGGTAACAAAGGCCCCATTTGGATGGTGGTAGCTGCTGGCCATGGATCAGTAGGAGCTCCACTCTAGAGATGTAAAAGGATGGAGGAAAACTTGTTGCACACTAATACTTAAAACAGAAAAACAAAAGGAAAATAAAAAAATATAGATATAGAATCCAAATTATGGTCAACCCCAAATTTACAGGGCATTACATGTTCTCCGCACACAAATATGTGAAATGTTTTATGAAAAATATACAAACAAATCCTGTTTTAAAACAAACTACCATGTCAGCTTCATGCAAATTGTTGAGAAAAATTCATTAAGTTACCTGAATGTAATAAATGGAAAAAGAAGAACTGCATCATATAACTTCAAAGAATCTTGATAGACATCCCAATAAACGCACCTTTGTCAGTAGTTGGATTACATTATTCATTGTACACACATACTCCTCTGTCAAGCAGTCGACATATACACCGGTTCTTACATCTTCTCTAATCTGACAAACATCAGCCAAATCATCAAAAACAGAAGAGTATGCGACGGCTAAGGGAGGAGAAAACAGATGAACAATAAAGTTATTTTTTTCACCTGAAGATTCCTCTGAGTAGGGTCCAACAGGTCAGTGATTTGCTCATTGTAAATCTGTAAACATATCGATCAGATAAATTACATATTAGCAAAGCACCCTAGCAAGAAATGCTTATATTCCAAAGTATTATAATCACACTTGCCTCCAAAAAAGAACAGCGGCATTGATAATTCAGCTGCTTGTCAGAGTGCTTGGCTTGCTCCTACAACCAATTATGAATATGTAAGTACAGACAAGTACCCTACTTAGCAAAACATTCAAAAGTTACCCACTTCATCTATCCGGGAAAAGAGCTGCTCAAAGACTCGGGGAGTCAATCCTCGCTCATTGCTTGCTGAAGCATCTTCTGACAAAGCACTTGGAGGCCCCCACATCGTGTATGTTTTGCCACTGCCAGTCTTTTTCCAACATATCAAGTTCAGATGAATAATTAATACTCTTGGCATTAAATTCCACCAAAACAAAAAGAAATTGCAAAATGAATGAAGCCAAGGAAGCTGTGAGTACCTGTCCGTATGCAAATATGGAACTGTTGAACCCAGCCAAGCAGTTCTCAACCAACGGAAGTCCCACAAGATGGAAAATATCTTCCTAAAACATAAATCAAGAAGCAAATGGGCGTGTATCTTGAAAGATATATTGGTACTTAAAACTTACAAAAAGATGTAAACTTTACTGTTCAGAATCGGTAATGAATGAAAAGAAGGGCTCACCTGTGTGGATCGGGAGTCAGCAACCGAATCAAATGTGAAGGCATGATCAAGGATAGAAATAGAGTTTGAGGAAATCTTCTGTACAATTAAATTCCCTTCTTCGTCCTTGTTCAAAGGCCGCATTCGCACTATCACCTGATAACCAACAAAATTATCCACGGTGAAGACAGCAGGAAGGGGGAACCATCAAGAAAAACTTCCCAGTTTTCCAACCTAGGGTTCAAGAAACCTCTAGAAGCAGCTTACCCGAACACCAGAATCCGAGGCCATGGAGGCCGGAACCCCATTCTCGGGTAGGGTTTCCAAGCTTAGCTTCCGCTTGAGAGGGTTGCCGCCGTGGTTCGAGGAGAGCGGCGGCCGCGGGTGGAGCGGGCTCCGGTTCTTCGCGACGGGGGGCTTTCCGGCGACGGAAGGCGACCTGAAGGGGGACGATTCCGGCGGGATGGGACCGGGGTCGACGTTCTCCTTGGGGATTCGCGGCGGCCGGTGCTTATGAGGAGTGAGGGTTTCGGAGGGTGGAACCCTTGCGTTCCTCTGGTGCGAGAGGGCCTTCATCGAGAGATCGAGAGGCGGCGCGCCGACGAGAGGCGGAGATCGGAACCTAGGAAAGGGGAGAGGAGGAGGGGGGGAGAGAAACAGAGAGACGTTGGGATGGGAGAGGGAGGAACGGGGGAGAGATTTGAAATGGGAGGAGGGTAGGAAGGTCATTTTATAGTAATTATTTTTGGAATTTATTGATGAGGATTTGAATTTTGAGTTAGATTACCCGCGGAGGAGTGTGACATGATGATGCTATGGGCATGAGGATTCATCAGGGCCGTCCGTCCAGGAACACATAAGATCTGGATTTAGCAATGGGAATGGACCGTGGGAGTTCGCGATGAATACACATTTATTTTTGTAAACTTGATATGGAATTTTACTGACATATGCTGTTTATTTGCAGCTAATTTAAGCAAAGTCGGTAAATTGGTTTGAGAATTAAAAACAAAAAAAAAAAAAAACAAAATAAGTAGGTTAAATTGGGTAAATTAGAAAGAAAAAAAACTATTCCACTATGAAGGAGAATCTGATTTTTGAGAAATACGTATTTTGTTTTTCTGAAAAAAATTTAATCCAGATGGTCGGATATGTTTTTGGCCAAAAAAAAATGGAATAAGTATTAGATTAAAAGTTTTATTTATCCTTATTCTCCAAAGGAGACATGGATTAGTGGGTATATTAGAAGGGCATAGTTTTTAGAGAATGGAAAGTTTAAAAAACAATATTATGTGAATGGTCAAACCTAACATGGATGGTTTAAAAGGTTTTTATCCGGTCTACATGTTAATATTATGTCAATGAAAACATCCATCTAAAAGATTAAGTTTTTCAATTATTGTTCCCAAACCACTATTAGACAAATAACATGCACATAGAGTATGCTTGTATAGCTATGATCTCCCATCAATGCACATAATGGTTATGATCCTCCCTTATAATATTTATTAGGGATTTGGTTTACTTAAAATTTATTTGATTCATAAGAAGAACTTTTCTTCTTAGAAAGTTACTTCCTAAAAATATGATGCTTGAGAATATAGTTTAGGTATATTTGGTTTATCATTAAAAAAAGAAAAGCTTATTAGAGAGTGGTTTATATTTGATTGAGTATCTATTTTTTTAGAAAAATTATATAAAATATCTATTATATCCATAATAGATATTAAACCATACATTTTACTGCCAAACTTTATATAAATATTAATATAATATTTACATTAATATTAATATAATATAATATTAAATCATAATAATTTATTATATTAACACAACATTAATATATATATTAATATAATATTAATATTTTAATGCAACAAATTTATTAATATAGACATTGATATAATATTAATATTAATAAAAAATATTACATTAGTATAAATATTAAAATAATATTATTTTAATATATCAAATTTATTATTATAGATATTAATATAAATATTATAATAGCATCAATAAAAATATTATATGAGTATAAATATTAAAATAATATTAATATATTATAAATATTATAATATTTACACTAATATAAATATTATATTATATTAATATATATATTAGCATAGTATAAGTATAATATTATATTAATATTTATAAGGACAATAGTAGAATGGTATTTTTGAAAAATAAGGAACATCAATTTTCATCCCATGAAAAATCTTAAAACCTACCTCCTCCATGGGTTTACACTTTTCTATGGAAACTATCTTTCATAAAAAGATCTTTTTACATTTTTTCTTCTCTTAAAACTCCAACCATTTCATGAAAAGATCTTTTTATAATTTCTCCTCTTAAAACTCCAACCAAACAAAAGGACTCTCCTATGCTTCTCAAGAATTGCCACCTCCCCCTCCACTTTCCACAAACCAAACAAGTACTTGGAAATAATGTAAAAATATGATTTTGTCAATAAATAGAGGTTTAATGGGCGACTTTGATATCAAAATTTAAAATTGGAATGCATGATGTGTGCAACTTACTTCAAAGGGACGAATATTTGGTAGTTGGTTGTGGATATATTACTTGAGAGAGTAGTTGATTAATATTCTAATTACATCAACTGGCTATCAATCATAATATATATATATATATATATATATATATATATATATATATATATTAATGAACAAAATATTGATAAATAGTTGAGGTACTATCAACTAACATATATGATATTTTGTTATGTAAATAAGCTGATAGACATAGTCCAAGTTTTAATTTTATTTATCTATAAAAGTATTAGCTTAAGAAAGCATATATGCCTATAATGATTTTAAGGGATACATTTACTTTGAGTGAGATCCTGACCTATAAACAAAAAGTAGAAGTATTGTTTTTTCACTTCAAGTAAAGATAGAATAATCATCACCTTGCTATCAATGCTTATTTAGGCTCTTACTAAATAAAGAAAGAATAGAGGAACAAGTTTTGAAAAAGCCTTTATAATTATATATAGAGATAAATTTTGAAATATTGCTCATTTATAGCAATTTCTATTAGCAATGATTATAGAGGAAATTCAAGGATATAGCTTTATATCATCAATCAAGTCCAAAACTCCCTTAATAGGAGATATGCTTGTTAACACTTGTGTGCACAAATATTTACAAGGAAAAATTACAGTGACACCTCTTAAAGTTTGACCCATTTACATTTAGACCCCATAAGGAAAAGTTTCAAATAGACTCCAAAACTTTATAAACATTACAAAGAGCTCCCACCATCAATCTCTGATAGAATATATTATGATATGAGGGTCACCTGAGAAGTTAAATCTTATGAAATACCATAAGTGCTCTTCCTAGAGTTTCTTAGTTTTAGCACGAAATAGAGTGGAGGAAAAGAAGAGTCACATGACCATCATCTTTTCTTTTTCTTGGTCATGCTCTCGATTCCCCATCCATTATAGAAGAGCAAAGAAGCATAGACCAAGCGGAGAAAAGAAAGACCATACAGGAGATAGAAAAGAAAGCATAGATTGAAGGGAGAGAGAGGAACCTGGACCATAATGGCTTCAACAAGTAGTAACCATGCCTCAATCCAACATTCCAATCGAAACTACATGGTGTATTGTGACTATGGGTTGAAGGCATCCTGAAGGACCTCATGGACCATGGCTAATCTTGGCCGAAGGTTCTTTAGCTGCTTCATTTTTTAGATAACGGGCCTCTATTATTGTCCACAATATTTCAGGCATCACCTAGCTCTGATACCAAATTGTAGACTCATGATATCATTCGAACATCAATCATCCTTGACATCACAAGCACCGATATCATATTGCGGAAGCTTTTGATCATTAGCATGGATCTGAAGAAACCTATGATGTTTTCTATGGGCAACACACCACCGATCCTCCACTTAGATCTATGATGGGGCACCTCCCTCCTTGGGCTTGAGGGAGATGCCCCCTTCTCTAGGCCTTCTTCAAGAACCCTAGGACGGCAACTCTAGAGAAAAGAGAAGAAGATAGTTGAGGAAGAAAAGGTCTGTATTCCACAGCATTTACAGGATTATGAAATCCTAATACAACCTATGTATTTATACATAGCCATTAGGCCCGACCAAAAAACTTTCCGACTAACCAAATATATGAAAGCACTCACCGAGCCCATGTACACCCATGTCTTCCATGCTATCATCTTCTGAATCTAGACCCGATCTATATATAAATTAGCCCTCTTAAAACCTCTCAAATTAGGCCTTAAGATCCCTAGGATCAATCCAGACCCTAGCCCAAAACAGACCATCGCGTAACTCTACCCGCACACTGAGCTGGTTCAGTCTCAGCACTAAATCGGCTAAGTTCCACTGGGTTGGCTCAGTCTGAAACTGAGCCAGTCCAGTCCTGTGCCATGCCAACAGTCCCGAATGCGCAGCTCTCTATTTTGCCTATGCACTGAGACTTAGCCGATCCAGTTTTGGACTGAGCCAGCTAACCTGCAGAAAATCTTCTTTCTATAGTCTTGATTTTTCGACTTTGATTTCTTGCTTCATCTTATATCTCAGATCTTCAAAGCACCAATCAAGCCCCTAAAATCCCCGAAGCCAACCTCCTAACTCCTTTTGTAGCCTTCCAAGGCTTGGGAGACCACAAATCCTCACAATCTCAATCTTGGTGCTCCCAAGCCTTAGCAAACCTCTCGACAATGACCTCCTATACAATCCTACTGTCCCTACGCACTCGATAACCCCTTGTGCAATCATCACCTCCACCAATCCTCTTTAGCTATTGTGCATCCTTGAGGCCTTTGGAATGACTACCTCCACCGCTGAAGATCTTGGCTTGCACCTCTGTACCATCCTAAAATTATAGAATTTTTTTTGCTTAGCAACTGCATCACTTTTTTAGACTTTTCTAGAGAACCTACAGCATTTCTACACCAGCACATGCTGTACCATCTGACGCGATCTCCTCAGAGCTATGCCCATCTACATGCATACGCCGCTCCATCTGAAACTGTGCATCATCAATGCTCTGAACTCATGCCAAACTTTTTCTCCACTTGTGAAGCCACCACTGCAAAGCTCCACCTATATTCGAAGTCCATCTGATGCCGTAGAAGTCAACTTTGTCATCGAGTCCCTCGAGGCCAACCATCCAATGCTGCACTACTGGGCCTGCCATTGTACCTCGAACACCGTCGCTGCCCCTTCGAACCCTCCGCACTCCACGGACCCCTTTAAAGCCATTTTGGATACCTCCGCAATCCGTGGGCATCTCCAAAACTCAAGAGCTCATCCAACTCTTCTAAATCCAACGACTGAATCCTAGAAAATTCTACTCTAGTCCTTCTCTTTTATCCCTATACTAGCCATCGCTTCAGTTGCGTTCGAAGAACCATCCTCCATCTGAACCACGACTCTTCCTGGTGCCTCTACAGAAGAAATCTAATCCATGATACTTTCGACTATCTGAGACCTCCTGGTGCTCCCTGAGATCTCCTGGCTCTCCCTAAGACCTACATTCAGTCTTTCTGAGATACCACTAACACTCTCTGCTGAGATACACTCCTCGACTGCTGCACCACCGAGCCTCTCTCAGTCCCTGTGCCTTTAGGAAAGCACTCCTGCAGCACTCCAATGCTCTCTGACTCGTCACTATGCCGCTCTACAGCCGCCCAGTCCTAACCTACTGGATCTTCATGGATCATCCATCTCCATCACTCCTAAGGCTTCGTAAATCCATGCTTTGATCGAACCGTTAAATATATCTCTAACTACTTTTCCACCTTCTAGACATTGAAGGACGTATAGTCGCTTCTTCAGCCTTTCTTCGATCATTATCCTTTGAAAAACCTCTCTTCAACAGTCCTTCACTGCCCATCTTCCTAGAGAATCCTAATGCTCTTTGCTGAGATACCTCCCTCAGCTGCTAAATTGCCAAGCCTCTCTCAGCTCTGCATCTTCAGACAAGTGCTACTGCAGCACTCCAGTGCTTCCTGCCTATCACATAACCATCATACATTCTGATCTTTCCACCAAGATTGATCAGCAAATCATGCACCAAATCCTTCCATCCTGAGAAAATTCCTTCTCGTTAATCCTCTCAACCTCCACCTTCAATCCGCTGCTCCCGGTTGGCCAAACCACAGCAATAACAAGGTAGATTTGAGACATACCATGGAATCCTTATGTAGATTTCTAATTTTTTTTGTACAACTTCTTCTTTTCTTTCATGCACCATCAGGCTTTGAAACTTGGCTCTGATATCATATTATCGTCCATAATATTTTAGGCATCACCTAGCTCTGATACCAAATTGTAAACCCATGATATCGCTCGAATGCCAATCATCCTTGACATCACAAGCACCGATATCATGTTGTGGAAGCTCCTAATCATTAGCATGGATCTAAAGGAACCTATGACATTCTCTATGGGCAGCACACCATCGATCCTCCATCTGAATCTATGATGGGGTGCCTCCCTTCTTGGGCTTGAGGGAGATGCCCCCTTCTCTAGGCCTTCTTCAAGAATCCTAAGGCGGCAACTCTAGAGAGAAGAGAAGAAAAGAGTTGAGGAAGAAAAGGTCTATATTCCACAGCATTCACAGCATTATGAAATTCTAATACAACCTATGTATTTATACATAGCCACTAGGTCCGACCAAAAAATTTTTCAGCTAACCCAATATATGAAAGCACTCATCGAGCCCATGCACATCCATGTCTCCCATGCTCTCATCCTCTGGATCTAGACCCGACCCATACATGAGTTAGCCTCTTTAAGACCTCTCAAACTAGGCCTTAAGATCCCTAGGATCAACCCAGACCCTAGCCCAAAATAGACCCTCGCATAACTCTGTCCGCGCACTGAGCCAACTAAGTTCCACTGGGTCAGCTCAGTCTGAAACTAAGTTGGCCTAGTCCTGTGCCATGCCAACAGTTTCGAACGTGCAGTTCTCTATTTTGCCTATGCACTGAGACTTAGCCGACCCGATTTTGGACTAAGCCGACTAACCTGCAGAAAATCTTCTTTTTATAGTCTTGATTCTCTAGCTTTAGTTTCTTGCTTCATCTTGTGTCCCAGATCTCCGAAGCACTAACCAAGCTCCTGAAATCCCTGGAGCCAACCCTCTGACTCCTCCCGTGGCCTCCCAAGGCTTGGGAGCACCACAAATCCTCACAGCCTCTTCATTTCTTTTTGATTTTTCGTCACTCATAGCCCATCCATTTTTTCAATTTCTTATTGTAAGAAAGAAGAAGAGGACGTGCATTTTTTTTAATGGTGTGATCCCCCACCATCACCACGTATAAGAGACCTTACGAATAAACTAATCCAAAAAAATAACAACCCGAAGGCTGAGCTTTGTGTCTACAGAGGATGAAAAAAGTGTTTGGCATGGCATCTATTTACTTCATGGGTATTCACTGGTGCACTGTTGGCACTGAAGTGAAGTGCCAGGAATGAAAATCTGAAGTAGTTCAGTCTATACATATAGCTATTAGTGGAGGGTGAAACTATAATATTTTGAAACTTTTGGAGTACCATTATTCTTTAGCATAACCTTTGGGGGCTTAATGTATGCAATAAAAACTTTTAGGGTTTTTATGTAACCAATTTTATTAAGAAATGAATATGTGTATTTACTTTTTAGTGCCTTAAATATTTTGATATATTTTTTTTATGGTCAATAACAACATCGGATAATATGTTTCAATAGATATCATAATGGTAATAATTTGTCCAATAGGAGAAATATACACATCCATAAATATCATTTCTATCTATAATCTATACAATCACCTGTACACGTCCATACAGCTATCATTTCTACTTGTAGTCCACATAAATATCCATACACAACTATACACATTAAGGCACCGATTAATAACTACCAACAATTCATATAATCACCTATACATATTCATACACATTTATATGATTATAATTTTTGCCTATAATCCATACAATCATCTATACACATCCATACATATTCACATGATTACCTATACACATCCATACAATCCAAACTTTTATCCATACACATTTAATCAGCTGTATAATCCAAACGATTATCATTTCCACCATGCACAAACATACAATCAATTGTATAAATGTGTCAATCATATTTCAGATATATTTTTATTTGAGAAGCAAGCAAAAGCAATGTATCAGTCAATTTGTTCATAGCAATATGAAATAAATCTCTATACATGTTTCAATCATTGAACAATAAAAAGCTGCATAAATATATTAGCCATTAAAGAAAATAAAGCTATGTATCATTCCACACGCTTAGAGCAACATCAAAAAGCTCTGTACATATATCAACACATAAATAATAGAAAGCTATGTATTGGCCATGTATCCCCCCATATAATGATTCTATACATATTTCAGCACATAAACATCTCCAAAATCAAATAACACTACACATCTAAAAAAATAGGATAAAATATAATGTCAAGGTCTTCAAAGGGGGCATTGGGCTGGGGCTAGTGTTGTTACTAGGGTCGGTGGTGCTACTGCTGTTGCTAATGGTGCATGTTACTATTGTTGGTGCTGGGGCTAATGCTACTACTCTTTGTTCAATTCTTATTGCCACCTAAAAATGCAAACGAAAAATGTCTAGTTTGTATGAATTTAACAAGGATTTATAAGAAATTTTTTTTTGATGTTCTTCATTACCTTCTTTGAACTTTCCTTTTTCCTTGATATACCACCAAATGGAGTGCACTTTTATTTAGGTATAGGTACTCCCTTCTTAGGAGCTTCTTTCATAGGAGATTTGTTCTTCTTAGAACCTTTGCAGGTCCTAGCATTATGCCTCCATTGCTTTCAGTTGCTATACCTAAGATTACCTCATGTCTTTCTTACCTTATGAGGTCCTTTACCTCATCCTCCTCCCTTCTTCATGACTTCTTTGGCCTGCTAGGAGGTCTCTTATGTACATGTGCATCTAGTAGCTTGTAAGAAGAGGGCTCCCATGACTACATGCCAAGTATAGGATTGATAACTAACTCGTATGGTCTCATGAAGGCCTCTTTGGTGTACCAATAATCTACATATTGCTCAACTTCTTTTCTCAAGAATATAATTGCTACCGTTTAGTGACACCATAATATATCAGCTAACTTAAACTTCTTGCACCCATAGGACATATAGGACCACTGTATTTCAATATAGCCTACTTCTTTACCTAGAACTTCTATATCAAAAGCCTTCTAATGGTCTCCAGATTAGTGATAATTGGCTTGTTCCTGGCTTCCATGATGTAATTGTTAAATGATTCACATATATTATTCAGTATCATATTACACCTCAGCCTGGGACTGAATACATGCCTGGATCATAGAGAAAATCCTTGTCTAAACAGCCAATCTGATGCTTTCTGATCTAAGTCAACTAAAGCCTTCATCCTCAACTTAAATTCAGATTAGGTAGAAGCTCGAGCTACTGCATAGGGCATCTTTGATGTTCTTTCCTTTGAATAACTTTCTAAAGTTGGCATGCAAATGCCTCATAAGAAACTTTTCGATCAATATTTGGCATCATATAATTGAATGTCTCAACTAATCCCTAACAAGATAAGACAAAAAATCAGTATATATTTACAAAATATTAGAAAGCTTAATAAGGATAGACAAGTGATAGTACCTTCTAGTTGTCCAAAATGAATGTCCAACCTCCTTTCTTTATTCCTATATCTGCTAAGATGTTAGTCAAAAATCACATCTGGCTCTCTTTTGTTCTCGGCCTCAATAATGGGCCATGCAATAGAAAATATGTCATCATTTCTATCTCTTCCAAGTTTCAATAGCTGAGAGTAGTTATCCTCCCATAGCCCCCTTTCAAGTGGCACCTATCTAAACTAATAATGGGTCTGCATCCATTAAGAAAGCCCTTCTTGCAAGCATGAAGGTAGACATACAACCTTTAAAATATGAGCTACTGCCCTTCCCTAGGCAATGAATTGATGAGCATGGGACTAATGGTGTTAGTCCTCTTAATGGCATTATAATACTTTCATAGTTTCCTATATTACTCTCTATGCGATCCATGAATGGCTAGGAGTGCTTTCTTCTTTATCCTGTAGGCTTGAGCCCTGGAGATTGTACCTTAATATCTCTCTTTATCTTTAAAACAAATTCTTTAACACTCCATTTGGTATCATCCCTAATATTTTCAATATAGACTTCAGATAAACATCTAGAGTTCACAAGATGATTATCAAAATATCTTCCAAATTTATGTATGGGTTGAAACTTTTTAGTCTGATAAATAGATATCCTCTATAGGAAAAATGCATGTATCCTCCAACCATAATTTTTCTTGCACCTTACTTTTCATTGTGCTTGTACTCATAGTCAAATCCCTATTCTATAGTGTATTGCCTCAGAGCCTTTCTAAACACATTGACTAAAGCAAAAGGCATTTTTAACTTCAGATCTATGGGCTTTGAAAAATCTATGATCTCATTAAACTCTGAAAAGCTAGAGCTGTCCTCTCCCTTCACCACTTCCAAGTTCTTTAGGTCCACTATCCCCTTACATTAAGGCAATAAATGCTTTCCAATGCATTTGGATAGTGGCCTCCAAAAATGGTTCCCAACTTCGGTGGAGTAGAATCCCAATAATTCATATGGATAGAGGCTCCAAAAACAAACAATTTCATACAAACCTCATACCGGAATGGACTATAAAACCCAAGAAATCATAGACATTATTAAATATAAATAAATTGGAATCATGAAAATGCAATAAATCTACTATTATGTAGCATAAAAAAAATTTAAACAGCAACTGAATCCCTTTCAAGTACAAATGCCAAAAAAATTTAAAACCTACCTCTTCAAATTGGTGAATCTATTGAGGAAATCATACCAATGAACTGACGGTCGGTGAGGATTCTGGCTACTTCGAATTTCTCAATAGATTTAGAGATGAAAGAGTTTCGGGATATTGGAGATTAGGGCAACAATGCCTTTCACAAAATTAGAAAAGTGCCTGATGGTTTTTTCCCCCCAAAAAACAAGCCTCTCAATAGTTAAAAAGAATTGAGGGCATTTTGATCATTACTCTTTTTCTATTGACATTTTAAAATAGAGATAGATGGTTGGGGCTATTTGCAATGTTTATAAAGTTTTAGGATCCATTTGAAATATTTTTCTTTTGGGGTCTAAGTGTAAATGGATTAAACTTTAAGGAGTGTCTCTATAATTTTTTCTATTTATAAATTGATTAGTGATGAAAATAGAAATATAAAAAAACTTCATTGCACCTCATTTAAGACTTCTCTTATAAAAATTTATTGAACAAAGACTAACTTTAAAACAAAGGCCATTTCATCTAGGGTCACATCCTACTTAGTTTTTGAGATATGCTATCAAAAAGTGAATTAAGTCATAATTTCTTTTGGATATTATTGGTGTGGAAATCCGTGAGAATGCCAAAGGTGGCTGAAGTGGAGAAGGCAAGGCCACTGAAGGAACCTACAAAATAAAATCTAAATCGAAGGTGGGGGGCTTCGACAGGATTCTCCGACGCTCAAGTTAATTTTTTGGCCAACTGGAATGGAGTACTCAAGATATTAAGAAGCATTGTGATGGAAAGGAGAAGAGAGCTTGGAGAAAACGTATATGGAGAATCCCTTTTATAGATGGAGCATGTAACAAATTAATGGTGACAATCATAACCATCTAGTAGTGGGCCACTCAGGCCACGTGGAGTTGTTACGGAGGATGAGTTATCATTTATCGTGACTTGTAGGTGGTATAGATCTTCTTGTTGAAGTTCGGATGTAGATTGGAGACTTTGGTGTCCGTAGTGAACTTAGGATCAGTCGAGGATTGTTAAGGGCAACATCTAATTACTTCAGAAAGTTCAAAAGCTTCCTGAGTTACACATAAGTAGGTGCCTCCTAAGTCAAAATCTGAGGCTTTCATGCTCCGTCCTTGTATATAGAAGGAGTGCGACTGGGGGAGTTCGTCCAGAAGGAGCGCGACTGGAGGAGTTTGTTTGAAAAGAGCACGACTGGAGGAGTTCATCCGAAAGGAGCATGATTGAAGGAGTTTGAAAGGCAAGATTAGTTTAATAATAGTTCTTCTTTATCATTCAAGATCGTATCACCATGCTTCTATGTGCTTTGGAGAGGTTCTGCAGTACGAACTCTTTGTTGAAGAAATCGACAAACCCTAATAGAAAGAAGGTCGACGGTCAAGAACTTTGGCCAAGGACTTCGGTGGGGGTCATTTTACCCTTAATGCTTGTCCTCCTACTCCTGAGTTCGAATTTTGAATGAAGAAAGTACAAAGAAATTGCCATCGCTGAAGTTCTTTGGCAGTTTTTCGCTCTAGGAGAATGGAACTCTTTGTCTTTTTTCAAATTGATGCTGAGATTTTTTATGTCGAATGACTTGAAGGGGCAATTCTCCCTGAAAACTCATCTGGCATAGTGCTTTAGGTCTGGCATAATTAGTGTTTTGCTAGGTAGCAAGCATGAGTGGGACACAAGGTGGGTTGATGCTGACTGAAAGAGTCCTGCAATCATAACTTTCCGTGGTTCTAATTCTCTATTGAAACCTCTCGTTCTTCTCTTATGACTTCTTACTTTCGTTTGCACTTCTTCTTCTTCCCTTTTCTCTGCTTTCCCTCGTCCTGAGTGTTCTGCCTTTGTCGCCCTTACTCTCTCACCTGCATCTTTCCAATCTTTTTTTTGAGTTTTTTGACTTATTTTAGGTCAGTCCCTCATCCCTATCCTTTAGATTTTTAGCTTTCTTATATTCTTCGATTTCTTTCAAGTTTTTCTAGGTGAGTACAACTGTTCCTCATCCTCGGGTTTTCACCATCCCTTTTTCTATATTTTTTGAAGATTTTATTTGATTTAATCTAATTTAGATGTCATCCGAGATTTTCTGATCTAGTGGTTCTAAGAGTTCGGCTGATCCAAGCTCTCAAAATTTTGAGATCAAGATGAAACTTGAATCCATAGCACCTCGACCAAATTTCGTACTGGATACCATCTCCTATTTCTAAACTATCGAAGACCTGTTATTAACCAGGATTCAATACAAGGTACCTATTGAGTATGAGTTGGAGCTTCCTAGACCGAGTGGCCGAGCTTGCATCCCTCCTCCAGGTTGGTTCTACTTATATTTGGAGGCATTCCATGCTGGATTATGGCTTCCTCTCCCTGCTTTTATTATTTCTCTTTTTTATTTTCTAAATATTTTTTAGCTTCTGTAGTGCTGAACTCCTTTAAGTTCATAGTAGGATTCCTTACTCTTTGTATATCCATTGAAGTTTGGCCTACAACTTCACTTTTTTGAACTTACTTTATCCTTAAGCATCATCCTATTGTGAAAGATTGGTGGTATGTCTCACCCCAATTGGGCAAGAAGGGATTGCTCAAGGATGCCCCCTCCTCGATTCACAACTAGAAAGAGAAGTTCATTTTTGTTTCCTATCCGAGCTTAGATCTAAGACTTCCACCCTAGAAAAATCTGAGGGATTCCATCCGCTGAGTCTCGAGGTTAGAAAAAGAGGATCAGGAGTCGATTAGCAAAATCAAGAATTTTTGAACTCCTCCTATGCCCGAGCTAATAAAAGAACAAACTTTGTTCAACCTCGACCTCAGCCCCTTGAATCCAACAAGTATATGGTTGAAGTTGTGGATTATTTCTCTTCTTTCTCTTTTTTCTTTCTGATTGTATTTTTATCTTTCTTACTATAGAAATGGATCCCCAGGTGGTTGAGATGCTTACAAGAGGACTCCAGCCCACAAAAAAAGGAAGGTACCGAGTGAGAGTTTAAAGAAAGCAAGGATCGATATTTTGATCTTCGTGGCTCCCATCAGTGTCATGGACACCCCTAAAATTGCTTCTAAGATTAAAATTCCTCCCACCATCGAGTCCGGTCATGCTGCTAATGCGGCCAATTCTCCAATGCCATCAAGCCCTCTTGTTGAAACCCAAGGCCCAGAGCCTTTTCTCGGAAGGAAGAAAGAGGCGGGGAAGAAGAGGATTAAAAGGGCTCTGAGGAAGTTCAAATGAAAGGTCCGCCACAATGGGCCCAACAGCTCTGACAAAAAAATAGGAAAGAACTCTTTCAACAATCATGAAGTCGTCAGGAGTTTGGTTGATGGATTTACCATACCCAAAATTATGGATAGAATCATCGATGCCGATGTCGACCAACGCTCCTTGGATTTGCTTGGATCCTTTCTCGAGATAGTCACCTCATCCTTCTTTTTTTCTTTGGCTTTCTCGATATTTGCTTGCCCATACAACCTATCTTATCATCATATACATATATTTTTGAACAGATGGACCATCAACTGCTGGGCTACATTAAGTCACTGAACCGCTTGAGGTTAGAGTTGGCGAAGGCCCAAGAAGATCATTAGGCCAAAGTTGAGCAACTTATTAGGGAGTGGGATGAGGTTGATCATTCCTTCAAAGATAAATCTACCGAGGTCGAGGTTCTCCAAGAAGCACTCCATAAAGAAAAAAGAATATTAATGGAGCTGAAAGCCGCCTTAGACTTGAAAGAAGAGTGGAGGAAAAGGGCAGAAGCCGAGACCATCAAATTGAAGGAGCAAATTTCTATGCAGATCTCGAAGGCAGCGGCCCAGGTGATAGAAAAGTTCAAGGTCTCCTTTGAGATGAGAAACCTGAATATTAAATTCGGCTAGGAGGCCTTCAATAAAGGTTACGAGCTCTATGAAGAATAGGTGGCTAACAAATTCTCGAAGCTCGATCTTGACTTCCTATATGAAGGAGCTTCTGAGAAGGCAACGGATCCATTTATCATTGCGACTGACCTTCTGTCCATTGAGCTAGCTTCCGCCACACCTCCGACCTCACCTGCTCCTACCACCGTTAAAGGGCCCGTGCCGACTGAGGCTACAACAGACCCTTCCACTATTCCCTCGGAGGTCTAAGACCTCCTACTCTTGTATTTTTTTTTCATTTTTTTCTCCTTGTATTAGAAACATTTTGATTAATGAAATCATTTTTGAAAATGAGCTTTTCTTCTATGAGATCCATGTGGTGATATTTTCATACTTTAAGTGTAGCCTCCTATCGAAGCCGACCCCCTTCCTCAAGGTATTCTCTTGAAGGCTCACATAAAGAGTCTAAGAAGAAAAGTTCATCAACTTAAGAGAAAATTGGAGAAGACTGAAGATGAACTTAAAAAATTGAAGAAGGATTATATCGACACTGCCACCAAAATTGATCGTCTGCATCAATCATCCAGATAATTATTTAGAGATTATAGTACCAAAAAGTTTCACTTAAATGAAGAGCTTGAGGAGGTCAAGGAGCGTGCAAGTGATAGGTCCTGGACTTTGACATCCAAGGCTTGCTCGCTTGAAGTTGAACTGAATACAGCGAAGAAGAAAATTTAGTTATTGGAGGGAAGCTCAGCATGGTCAACCAACCGAGAGGAGTTTGATTGGGATTGGTCTAAGAGATTCTCAGAGCTTCAAGGTCAACTCCAAGTTGCCAAGGTTTCACTCAAAAATTTTAAGCTCGACTGGAGTAATGAAATCACCAGCCTCCAGCAGTAACTTCAAAGAGCAGACGAGAAGATAATTGATCTTAAAAGATAGTTGGTGGAGAAGTCGGAGGCCAATTCGAACAGGGAGTCAGATGAGCTTTTTTGCTTAAGGAACTCTTTAGAGACTCTATCGACGACATTGGTAAAGGAATCAATCAAGCTTCAATAGCTGAAGATTCAATTGGCTTATGAGCGATAAGCTATCAAAGATGTAGAGGTCGAGTTTGAAGTTTTAAGAAAATAGTTACGAAAGGCCAAAGATAATTTTCGATGGATTGATAAATTATTTGTAGAGAGCCTGTTGAAAAAGAAGAAGCTGGAAGATGATATCGCTAGCTTGAAGCAATCTCTAGCAATGGTACGGAGTGATAGTCCAAGGTCTGAGGAATCAGGTCCTTCTCAGGACTTTGTTCATCTTTTTTTCTCTCTCTTTTTTATATGGTCATATAGATCTTTACTTTGTAATGCCCTTCGATTTTAATAAAATAATATTTTTCTCAATTATCTTTTTGTCTTGTATGGATTTGATGTCTATTGATTTTTTTTCTTCTTATTTTAAATAATGGAAGGCCTTCATTCATGTCAGGACAAGGTTCTCTTTCTGTTTCTGATATGGTTGGCCTTTATCTTTGTTAGGATGAGGTTCTCCTTCTATCCCTAACAAGATCATAGGAACACAAAAGGATCGTTGAAAGGGCCTCTTTTCTTCTCCTATCTTAAATAATCAGAGGTCTTCATCCATGTTAGGATGAAGTTCTCCTTCTGTTCCTGACATGGTTGTTTTTTTATCTTTGTTAGGACGAGGTTCTTCTCCTATTCCTAACAAAGTCATAAGGACACAAAAGGGTTGTTGAAAAGACCTCTTTCCTTCTCCTATCTTAAATAACCAAAGGTCTTCATTCGTGTCAGGATAAGATTCTCCTATTTTTGACACGATTGGCTTATCTTTATTCTCCTGTCAGAACGAGATCCTCCTCCTATTTCTGACGGGGTTAGTCTTTCTTTGTTAGGGCGAGATCCTCCTTCTCTCCCTAATAAAGTCATATGAGCATAAAAGGATCGTTGTAAGGATCTCTCTCCTCCTCCTATCTTAAATAATCAGAAGCCTTCATTCATGTCAGGATGAGATTCTTCTCCTATTTCTGACATAGTTGGCCTATTTGTGTCCTCCTATCAGGATGAAGTTTTTCTCCTGTTCTTGATGGGATTGATCTCTTTTTGCTAGGACGAAGTCCTCATATCCCTATCAAAGTCATAGAGGCACAAAATGATCATTGTAAGGGCCTTTCTCCTCCTCCTATCTTAAATAATTGGAGGTCTTCATCCATGTTAAGATGAGATTCTCCTCATGTTCCTGACATGGTTAGCCTATTTTTATCCCCCTATCAGGACGAGGTCCTCCTCCTATTCCTAATGGGGTTGATCTTCCTTTGTTAGGATGAGGTCCTCCTCCTATCCCTAACAAAGTCATAGGGATACAAAATGACCGTTATAAGAGCCTCTCCCCTTCTCCTATCTTGAATAATCGAAGGTCTTCATCTATGTCAGGACGAGATTTTTCTCCTATTTCTGACATGATTGGCTTGTCTTTATCCTCCTATCAAGACGAGATTCTCCTCCTGTTCTTGATGGGGTTGGCTTTTCTTTGTTAGGACAAGATCCTCCTCCTATCCCTAACAAAGTCATAGGAGCACAACAGGACCGTTGTAAGAGCCTCTTTTCTCCTTCTATCTTAAATAACTAGAGATCTTCATCCATATCAGAACAAGGTTTTTCTCTTATTTCTGACATGATTGGCCTATCTTTGTCCTCTTAGGATGAGATTCTTCTCCTGTTCCTGATGGGGTTGATCTTTTTTTGTTAGGACGAGATCCTCTTTCTATCCCTAACAAAGTCATAGGAGCACAAAAGAACCATTGTAAGGACCTCTCTCCTCCTCCTATCTTGAATAATCGGAGGTCTTCATCCATGTCAGGATGAGGTTCTCCTCTTATTCCTAACACGGTTGGCCTATTTTTGTCCTCCTATCAGGACGAGATTCTCCTTCTGTTTCTGATGGGGTTGACCTTTCTTTGTTAGAACAAGGTTCTCCTTCTATCCCTAATAAAATCATAGGAGTACAAAAGAGCCATTGTAAGGGCCTCTTTCCTCTTTCTATCTTAAATAACTGAAGGTCTTTATTCATGTCAGGACGAGCTTCTCCTCCTATTTCTGATACGGTTGGCCTGTCTTTGTCTTTCTATCAGGATAAGGTCTTTCTCCTATTTCTGACAAGATTGACCTTCCTTTGTTAGGGTGAGATCCTCCTCCTATCCCTAATAAAGTCATAGGAGCATAAAAGGGCTATTGTAAGGACCTCTCCTCTTCTCTTATCTTGAATAACTGGAGGTCTTCATCCGTGTAAAGATGAGGTTCTCCTTCTGTTCCTGACATGGTTGGTCTATCTTTGTCCTCCTATCAAGATGAGATTCTTCTCTTATTTCTAATGGAATTGACTTTTCTTTGTTAGGATGAGGTCCTTCTTCTATCCCTAACAACATCATAGGGACACAAAGGACCGTTGTAAGGGCCTCTCCCCTTCTCCTATCTTAAATAATCGAAGATTTTCATCCATGTTAGGATGAGGTTCTCCTCCTATTCCTGACATGATTGGTCTATCTTTGTCCTTCTATTAGGATGAGGTTCTCCTCCTATTTCTAATGGGATTGATCTTTTTTTGTTAGGATGAGGTCCTCCTCCTATCCCTAATAAAGTCATAGGGGCATAAAAGGACCGTTGTAAGAGCTTCTTTCCTCCTCCTATCTTAAATAGTCGGAGGTCTTCATCTATGTTAGGATGAGATCCTCCTCCTATTTCTGATAAGGTTGGCCTGTCTTTGTCCCCCTATCAAGATGAGGTTCTTTTTCTGTTTCTGACGGGGTTGGCCTTTCTTTGTTTGGACGAGATCCTCCTCATATCCCTAATAAAGTCATAGGGATACAAAAGGACCATTGTAAGGGCCTCTTTCCTCTTCCTATTTTAAATAATCGAAGATCTTCATACGTATCAAGATAAGGTTCTCCTCCTGTTCCTATCACAATTGGCCTATTTTTATCTTCCTGTCAAGATGAGGTTCTTCTCTTATTTCTGACAGGGTTGGCCTTTCTTTATTAGGATGAGGTCCTCCTCCTATTCCTAACAAAGTTATAGGAATACAAAAGAACCATTGTAAGGGCCTCTCCCCTCCTCCTATCTTAAATAATTAAAAATCTTCTTCCATATCAGGATGAGATCCTCCTCCTATTTCTGACATGGTTGATCTATCTTTGTCCTCCTGTTAGGATGAGATCCTTCTCCTATTTTTGATGGGGTTGGCCTTTCTTTGTTAGGACGAGGTCCTCCTCCTATCCCTAAGAAAGTCATAGGAGTACAAAAGGGTCGTTGTAAGGACCTCTCTTCTTCTCCTATCTTAAATAATCAAAGGTCTTCATCCATGTTAGGATGAGGTTCTTCTCCTATTCCTGACACGGTTGGCTTGTCTTTGTCCCCCTGTCAGGATGAGGTTCTCCTCCTATTTCTGACTGGATTGGCCTTTCTTTATTAGAACAAGATCCTCCTCCTGTCCCTAACAAAGTCATAGGAACACAAAAGATCCATTGTAAGGGCCCCTCCCCTCCTCCTGTCTTAAATAGCCGAAGGTCATCATCCATGTTAGGATGAGATCCTCCTATTCTTGACATGGTTGGTCTGTCTTTGTTCTCCTGTTAGGATGAGGTCTTTCTCCTATTCCTGACGAGATTGGCCTTCTTTTGTTAGGGCGAGGTCCTTCTCTTATCCTTAACAAAGTCGTAGGGGCACAAAGGGCCATTGAAAGAGCCTCTCTCCTCCTCCTGTCTTAAATAACTAGAGGTCTTTGGCTTTGTTTATAGGTGAAGTTCGATTGAGTCATTTTCTATCATCATATGATTTTGTGCTAAGAAATGAAAATATTGAAATAAAGAAATTTTATTAAGATGGAATTATTGGTAGTATATTCATAGATTTTTTGAATTTCAAGATCACGGGAGCATTGATCCTCCAAGTTTTTTTAGATAATATATTTATGGTCGGACAATTTTCACCACCTCATAAAAATCTTCCCAGTTTGGGGCAAGCTTTCCTTGATTCTGAGGCTGCAAAACATCAACTCATTAGAGCACAAGATTCCTTATTCTAAATGTCTTGCTTTTGACTTTCGAGTTGTAGTAGCGGGCTACTTTCTGCTTGTAGGCCACCATTCAGATTTGAGCCTTCTCTCGCTTCTCCTCTAGTAGATTAATGTTGGCTCTAAGGTCCTGCAAGTTGCTTTGTTCGTTGAAGGCCTATACTCGCGCTGAGGGAAGTTCAAGCTTGATGGGGATGACTGCCTCTATCCCAAAAACTAATGCAAAAGGGGTTTCTCCTATTGGCAACCTTAGAGTGGTTCTGTAAGCCCAGAGCACGTGGTAGAGTTCATCCACCTAGGTTTTTTTGCTCTTTCAAGTCTAGCCTTTATCCCCTGAAGCAAAGTTTTATTAGTTATTTCTACCTCACCATTTGCTTGTGGATGAGCTACTGATGTGACGTGGTAAGATATATTCAGATCTTTGCAGAACTCAGCAAACTTCATACCTGCAAACTAATGCCCATTATTAGTGATTAGCATCCAAGGTAGACCAAACATGCAAACAATTGACTTCCAAACAAAGTCCTATACTTTGGCTTCAGTGATCTTTGCTAGAGATTTGGCTTCAACCCATTTAGTAAAATAATCTACTGCCACTAGCAGGAACCTTCGCTGCCCAGACGCCATGGGAAAAGGTTTAAGTATATCCATCTCCCATTGCGTGAATGGCCAGGAGGTGGTCAACGGTGTGAGCTATGAAGCTGGCTGTCTATGAATGCTTGCATTTCTCTGACATCTGTCATATTTTCTCATATAATCCACCGCATCTTGATACATTGTTTGCCAATAATACCCATAATGGAGTAATTTATATGGTAAGGATCTCGCCCCCAGGTGATTTTCGCAAATTCATTTATGAACTTCACTCAGAGCATAACTAGCTTCTGAAAGTCAAAGATATTTGAGAAGTGGTAATGAGTATGATCTCTTATACAACTTATTTTCATATAAAATATAGCGGGAGGCTTGATTTCTTAACTTCTGAGCTTCTTTGTGGTTCCTAGGAAGAACTCCATCTTTGAGATACGAAACTAATGGATCGATCCAGCTAGGCTCATGGTTAACTTGCATTAATGCTAGGGGCTCTTTTGAACTTGGGCACTATAGGACTTCAAAAAGGACTTCTTTTGGTAGTTCATTTAGGGCTAAGGTGGCCAGCTTAGAAAGGAGGTTGGCTCTAGTATTCTCCATCATGGAGATCTACTGGATGTTAAAATTGTCAAAGGTTGAACTTAAGTTCTTCACTCTTTCCAAGTACTTTTTCATACTTTCCTTTTAGACTTCAAAGGAGCGATTGACTTGTTCCACCACTAGCTAAGAGTCACTGTAAACCTTTGGATGTCGTACTTCCAACTCTTTCGCTATTTTTAGTCCCGCAAGCAGGGCTTCATACTCGGCTCCATTATTGGTGGTGGAAAAGTCAAAGCGTAACGCATACTCTGCTACAACTTCTTTCGGATTGATGAGGATCAACCCGCACCTGCCCTAGAGGCACTAGATGAACCATCCACATATAGTACCCAAGAGTTTTCAGGGAGATCGTCCTTCTCTTCAAGGGATCTAGAGATCAAAACTTCTTGGTGCATTGGTTTAATCTCCTCCAAAATGGTACATTCCATTATGAAATCGGTCAATATTTAAATTTTAATAAACGATCAAGGTTGGAAATAGATGTCGAATTTGGTCAGCTCAATCACTCATTTTGCCACTCTTCCAAAGGTATCAGGTCGATGAAGAACTACCTTGATGGATTGGTCAGTAAGAAGAGTAATTGTATGCCCCTGAAAATAAGATCGAAGCTTCCTGGCTGTAATCAATAATCGATTAGTTTCTCTAATTTGGTATACCTTATTTTCGCATTTCTCAAGACTCTACTTATATAGTAGATCAGCTTCTAAACTTTAGCTTCTTTCCTGACTAGTATAGCTCCAATAGCGACAGGAGATATGGCAAGGTATAAGAACAGTCCTTCTTCATGTTCGGATTTGGCCAGTAGTAGGGGTGAACTGAGATAGCTCTTCAATTCTTTAAGGATCCGCTGACACTCGGGAGTCCAGTCGAAGTTCTTGGGCTGCTTGAGTACTTGGAAGAAGGGCATGCAGCATTCTGCCGACCTTGACACGAAGTGATTCAGAGCTACCATCTTGCCCATGAGGCATTGAACTTTTTTATTATTTTTGGGTGCTCATTTTTTGGATGGCTCAAATCTTCTCTAGGTTGGCCTCGATGCTGCGACTTAATACCATAAATCCCAAGAACTTTTTCGAAGTTATCCCGAAGGCACATTTGGTAGGATTCTGCTTCATCTTGTACTTTTGAAGGATAGTGAAGGTCTCCTCAAGGTCGGCAATATGATTTGGCAAAGATCAGCTTTTAACCAGCATATCATCTATATAGACCTTCATATTGCGGTCGATCTATCTCTTAAAAATTTTATTCATCAGGCACTGATATGTCGCACCTACATTTTTAAGCCCAAAGGGCATGACCTTATAACAATAAAGATCACAATCGGTAATAAAAGCAGTCTTCTCCTCATCCTATGGTACCATCCAGATTTAACTATATCTAGAGAAAGCATCCATGAAGGTGAGAAGTTCATGGCCTGAGGTTGCATCCATTAGTTGGTCGATCCTAGGCAAAGGGTAGCTATTTTTTGGGCAAACTGTGTTTAAATCTGTAAAATCTATGCACATCCTCCATTTGCCATTTGCTTTTTTAACAAGAATAATATTTGCGATCCAGTCTGGGTAAAGCACTTCTCGAATGAATTCCATCTTAAGTAGCTTGTCGACCTCATCCATTATAGTCTTCTGCCGCTCTGGCACAAAACTATCTTTTTCTACTTTACTGGTCGTCGCTTAAGATCCATGTCCAGATGGTATTTTATGACTTCTGCATCAATCTCGAGCATGTCTATAGGCGCCCAAGCAAAGACATTAGTATTCCTTTGCAAGAATGTGACGAGCTGCTTTCTAGCTTCTCCTTTCAAGTTCGAGCCGATCTTCATAGTATGCTCTTCATTCCCATCATTCAAGAGGATTTCTTCAAGACTGTCGATGGTTTCCCTCTTTCTTCGGATAGATCATCACGAGAGTCAAGCTTGTCCACCAGACAAAGGTATGCTTGTCTCCCCCCTGCAAGGCAATATTATAGCAGTACCGGGCTAGTGCCTGATCTCTTCTAATCTTTCTAACTCCATAGCTTGTTGGAAACTTCACTTAAATAGTAAGTTGAAACCACAGCTTGAAATGCATTCAAACCAGATCGGTGAAGGATTGCATTATAAGCAGAAGGGGCTTTGACTACCAAAAAATCAACTTGTGTCTTAGATTGCTTTGGGTATCCGCCAGCTACCATAGGTAATATTTTTATTCCTTCCACCAGCACTGCATCGCCCATGAACCCCTCTAATGGAGAATTCATTGAATCCATCCTATCAACAGATATGGATATTTTGGAGAAAGCATCATAAAATAAGATATCAGCAGAGCTTTCATTATCAATTAAAATACGACGTACATCATAATCAGTAATATTTAAAATAACTACAATCGGATCATTGTGCAGAAGCTAAACTCCCTGAGCATCTTCTTCAGTGAAAGTGATGAGTTCTTCAGTCTGCTACCTCATTGCCAACTTTGCTGATCCACTGGCCTCCCCTTACTGATGTCCCCCAGCGATAGTATTGATGAGTCTAAGAGAGGGCCGATCTCCTTAGGGATCATCCCACTGAAATGGTTCAAGTTATGGCGGGGCTCTCAGATGATTTTCTCTTCTCTCCGATCGGTGCATGATGAACTAGTCCAGTCGACCTCTTCTGATCATCACCTTGATCTCGTCCTGAAGCTGAATGCATTCTTTTGTGTCATGACTATGGTCACAATGGTAAAGGCAATACTTGTTGGGATTGCACTTGGTCGGATGAGTTTGCATCCTCTCTAGCTATGCTAGCTGCTCCCTTATCTCCATTAGCACCTGAGTCTTTGAGGCATTCAAGGGAGTGTAGTTATTGAATCTTCTAAGATAAGAGTTTCATCGGGTCTTCTGATCTGGACTTCCTTGTCGACGAGCTTGAGAAGGAGTTCGGGCTCATCTTCACTCGAGAGGAGTTTGCGAGTGCAACTGACCTTCACTCAATTTTCTTTCAAACACGGGCTTGTTGGATTCACCTACTTGCTGCTCTCTCATGGCCTCATCATCCTTCAATTTAAAGGCCTCTTCTGTCCGGGCATAACCTTCAGTCTGGGCTAATATATCAGTAAAGTTTTTAAGATACTTTTATTCTAGAGAGGATGAAGATCATTCTTCTGAAGATCGGCCTTCAGTGTGGCCATGGCTATAGACTGATCCAAGCTTCGGACCTCCATTGCAGCAGCATTAAAGCGGCTGAGTAGGCTTAGATAGACTCCCTCTCTTTCTATTTTATGTTAATGAGAGAGTCCAAACCTCATTTTAGACATCGACTGTTTATAAAATGAGCCACAAACTAATAGCTTATTTGGTCAAAAAAGAAGATCGTACCTGGCTTAAGGCTTGAGTACTAGTTTCTTACTGCTTCCTTCAAGATAGATGAAAAAGCTCAGTATAGAATGACGTTCGGCATGCCATGGAGAAGCATCATTATTCAGAAGGCTTCAAGATGGTCGACCAGATTAGAAATTCCATCATAGATTTCAAACTGGGAGAGCTTGAAGTTCGGTGGAATAGGTTCTTGCATGATTTTGTCAGCGAAGGAGGGATCGATGTAGATGTTATCATGGTGGGTTGGAGAGGCATGACAGAGCTCCTCAATCCATCAGTTCATGTCCCGAAGCTTTTGATCGAGAGTGTCATTTCAACCATGGATCTCAGAGGGTCACCGACTATAGATGGGAAAAGTATCCTCCAGAGAAGAATCATGATTGGAACAGGAGCTTCCTGCTTTTTGTTCTCCTTCTCGGAGGTGATGGGTTTGTTGACCTAGGTTGCCCTTCTTGGTGCCGATTCTTGAAGCTCTAGCTGGGAATTTTCTAATCAAATTACTGTCGGAGGCTACTATTTGGCCTACACTATTTTGGTGAGGTTTCAAATCTACTGCATCAGCAAGTTGAACTACTCCAGATCTACCATGGCTGCCAACGAAGGAGGATGGAGAGCGGATGATGGAGTCAGAATGGATGGATCTAGCAGCAGAAGTGATAGACTACCAGATGGTTGTCTTCCTTGGGGACATCTCTGGAGCAGGAGGAGATTAAATAGAAGTGGATTTAAGAAATTAAGAGAGGAAAGAAAGCAGGTAGAATCGATTGGGCACTCCTTTTAGAACAAGGACTCAAAAATTCTTCCTTTAGTGCCAATTTTGTGAAGGAAAATCCTGATTTCCCGGACTAGGTTCGTTCAAATCTGATTGGATCAAGAGATATATTTCAAAAAAAATTTTCTTTGATCCAAATTAGATCTAGGATATTTCAGATCTGATCTTTATTATTTTAATAATAAAAATAAAATCTAGATAAATTAAATCAAATTCAATTTATCTTGATGTAGGATAATCCTATTACCCGTTGATGATCCTATAAGCAGCAGAAGGTTCTAGATCTAGCCACGCAAGTGCTTGGCCTCTACCGATATCCACTCAGGCTGGATCTGGAGATCCTCTTTTTTTCTATCACGTCTCTAAAAATCTGATCTGGATTTGATCTAGAGGATCTTCAAAAAACCTTTCGAAGATCAGTAGTTATTCTTTACAGCAGTGCAGCCTTCTAGCTTTCTGTCGCCTTTCTCTCATCTGGATTGCACCAACTTGGATCCCAAACACCTTTGGGCATGAAGAGGAGAGGGAGAAGATGGACTTGGCATGGAGGAGGAGAGGAGAGGCAGCCTTGGGGCATGGAAATTTTCAATTCAATTTCAGATACTCCTTGAGTTGGGCGCAGGGTCTTATTTATAGACTATACATGATCCAATTCTTCCCAACTAATCACAACCCTTAATGAAATCAGATCTAAATCTGATTGGTGGGAATAGAGTTTCTTAGATTCCTCCTTAGATGGCACCTAAGACCAGTCAAACTTGGTTCTTAGGAGAAGTCTAATCAAAATCCAAAAAGAAGATGGAGTCCCTATCCAACAGGGACTCCTAGGCGCCTCAAACTTGGGCACATGCCAAGGGTGGCATACGCCCTCCTCCTTGCTAGGTTCTAGCAGGAGGACAAATTCCCATCAGCTCTTCAATAGGTGCATGACACGTGGATAGAAGTCAAAGTATCAATGGTCAATATTTGACCAATCAAAGATCAACTTTTGACCAAAGTCAAAGGACGAGAAATGGCAGGTGACCAAAAATGGCAGGTATTGTCTTACAAAATAAGACAACCCTTTTCTGACCTGGATAGGCTTCAGTTAGACTAAGTGAAGGCTTCTGAATGAGTACAAACTCCTTTGGCTTAGTCAGGACAACTATTTATGATAGTAAAAGAAGAACGTTAGGTTCAATCGAGTGCTAGCACGATTTTCTTGAACCTAATTGAATCTCATTCAGATCAATTGAACTGGATCAATTCAATTGATGATCACTAGATTCAAACTCTTGTTTGTGTGATCCAGTTAGGTTCAGTTCTGTATGGTAATGGGATATGTCATGATCTCTATTATCGACATCATCAAAACTCCTTTCGATGGATCAGAACTCTTCTGATTCGAACAGCTAGAATGATCGATCATCTAAATTATTCTAATTGCTCCCAAAATCCACCAGTGACACCTAGCAGTATATGGTGGCAACCCATTAGAGCTGAACGTGAACCTCTTGATGCAGCTATCTATGTGATTAAGTTCTTCTATCTTAAGCTCCGATCAGATTAGGGTTAAGGTGAACTCGTCAAACCCTAGTTTCTATCATATGATGTAATCATTCGATTCAAGTCCGATGTGAAAAGCTAAATAGAAATTTTTTCTATTATTTCACTCTGCCATGGCCATGGGCTTCTGGACTTGATTCTCATGATCATCATAGGACTGCTCCTCTACTACCGAGGTAGATAGATTCCATCTTGATGCAATCCGATTCCTATAATGAATATGCTATAGCCAACATACACCTCAGAATTCTGTATAGTTAGGAGACCGAGTTATGGTGTAGTCAAATTATAACACCCTCAAGGTGAACTATCAATGCATCTTAGATCAAAGAACCAGACACACCACTACAGCATCGAGTCAGTCATTGACGAGAAGGTAGACTTCCTAATGACTACTCGAGGTAGTCACGCTCAGTGCCCTCATTCTCTAATGAGTATCTGTACTCTCACTCTAATGTCTCCACACCGTAGACTCAAGACTCATCTACTAAAGAGAAGCGATTGTACATCAACCTTCTTTCAGATCAATCACCATCCTCGTGATGATCCTATGGTCGGAAGCATTTTATGAGTTAATAATGATTATTCATGTCTTAAATTTTCAACTCTTGAAAATATGAATTATCATTACTATTAACTCAAAGGATGTATCACAGATACTAAATACACATATGTGATAGAAAATAACCCATTTTATTGATTATAGTCAAAATTATAATTTTGCCCCTAGAAGTGTATTACAGGTGTCGGTCAATTCTAGCTTCTAGGGCATATATATCTAACATCTTGTTGGTGCGAAAATCCATAAGAACGTCGGAGGTGGCTGGATTGGAGAAGGCGAGGCTATCGATGGAACCTATAAAACAAAGTCTAGACCGAAGGTGAGGGGCTTCGACAGGATTCTTCGATACTCAAGTTAATTTTTCGGCCAACTGGAATGGAGTGCTTAGGATATTAAGAAGCATAGTGATGGAAAGAAGAAGAGAGCTTGGAGGAGACATATCTGGAGGATCCCTTTTATAGACGAAGCATATAACAAACTGATGGTGATAGCCGTAACCATCTGGTAGTAGGCCTCTTAGGCCACGTGGAGTTTGTTACGGAGGATGAGTTGTCATTTATTGCGACTTGTAGGCAGTATAGATTTCCTTATTGAAGTTTGGATGTAGATTGAAAACTTTTGTATCTGTAGTGAACTTAGGATCAGCCGAGGGTTGTTAGGGGCAATGTCTAATTACTTCAGGAAGTTTGAAAGGTTCCTGAGTAACATATAAGTGGGTGCCTCCTAAGCCGAGATCTAAGGCTTTCATGCTCCTCCCGTGTATGGAAGGAGTGCGACTGGAGGAGTTTGAAAGATAAGGTTAGTTTAACAGTAGTTCTTCTTTACCATTCAAGATCGTATCGCTAGGCTTCTATGTGCTTTAAGAAGGTTCTGCAATACGAACTCTTTGTTGAAGAAATCAGCAAACCCCAATAGAAAGGAGGTCGACGGTATAGGACTTTAGCCAAGGACTTCGGCGGGGGTCATTTTACCCCCAACAGGTATAGATTTGTTTGAGAATTTCTATAGCTTAGCGTTTAACCTTCTATCTCTTATCTAAATTAAATAAACTTATTTTTACTCATTTCAATTGTTTAAAAGAAGAGTTTAAAAACTAGAAAAAATATCTCATTTGGTTTTTAGAAATAAAATGATGTCTTATTCATATTCCTCTTGGTGATTGCAACATTGTATACATTAAGATTTATAAGGAATTATGATATCTATGTCCCAATACTAAAGAACAACTCGATTTGTTAGAAATTATTTGTATTAGATCAAGAAAGGGCATATTATTGTCACAATAATCAATTGGCCAATAGGGATACTTCATCTTATGGTAAGACAGTATCTTTAAATATATGGAGGTTTTGCTAGTATAATCATTTTTGGTTAGCACTTAATCTTTAGGAAGTAAGGGGTGGGATAAGAGAATTATACTACTTTATTCTCATATAAATGGTGGCATTATTTTGAATAGGGTGGGACATATCACACTTGGCAATTCAATCAAATTAACCAAGAATTAATAATTCTCTAGAATCCCTAAAATTCCACTAGGCCAATATTTTATCCCCATTGGTAATACGAATATAAAAAAATCTTTTTATTAGCACAAAATAATTAAAAAGAAAAGATATTTTTATCCTAATCTAATATATTCCAATACATACATAAATACATACATACATACATATATATATATATATATATATATATATATATATATATATGTATTATATATATATATATATATATATATATATATATATATATATATATATATATATACATACTAAAATGAAGGCTCTACTCGTATAAAACTCTCCATTTGCCACGTGGATGGCCATACTCATAACATTATTAATTGAATTCTTTATTGAGTAGTGATTTTTTTTTTTATATATAGTTCTTTATTTAGTTTTGTTAATAAGAAACTTAATAGCTTAGTAAACCAAATTAAAAAAGAACTTTTCATTACTATTGTTAAATTAATACAGAAATAATGATGCCATCAATAATCATTTTGCTTAATATATACTAATATTAATGAAAAACACTTTTCATTATGAAAAACACTTTTCATTGATGATGTACCTTGCTCATATCTTGAGTAGATCATTTGATTACACTAATATTTTATTATTTTTTATTGCATATTTATGATGATGATCGTACGTAAAAGTGAAAGTACAATCACTATGATCCAGCTAGTTCTATTGCATTTAAAGATCTCCTAGATGTAATAACTTTCTATTTATTATAGTACACCATGATCTTATTACTATTGTTGGGGTCGAACCCGCTCCTGCCCAAGTTAGGCCTGAAGCCTAGTCTTAAGGTGGTCCCATGGTAGCCGATCTTCAATCCACCAGCCGATCTTCTAGGCTGCATGAGTAAACTCCTGAACCCGTAGCATGTTGCAGACCTCATCCAAGACAAGTTTGGTGGCAGATTGTAAGAACAGCCGAGTTCCTTCATTATAAGTGGCTAGCTCTAGTCGTGCTTTTGTTTGGATGAACTAGAACAGTGAAGCCAATCGCCTAAGTAGCCGACTAAATATTCAATTCCCGCATAACCTGGTTTGGCCGCCCTTGAAGCCAACAAAATCTCCATCTAACCAAATCCCCCATAGGCTGAATTTCTTCATCACAGACTGGATCTCACAGTAAAAGCCACAGACAGCGGACCTTAATTTCGTGGTGCTTGGAACCTTGCATAAGCAGGATTTCTCATCCCCAAATTGATCACTGGCCAGCCACCTTGAGACTTTTGGCCAAACTCCTTGTAGTCGCCCAAAGAATTTTCTTTCGATCGATCTCCTTCAGCAGGCAAGTTTCTTTCAGCCGACCTCCTTCCGAACGAACTCCTTCCAGTCGCCCAAGCAAGCTCCCTCCAATCGGACTTCCTCCAGTCAAATTCCATCCAATCGTCCAAGTAGGCTCCCTCTAACCAAATTTCTTACTATCATCCAGAAGGACCTCATCCTCTATATAGATTTCAGCTCCCAGCTCAAGGCAAACAAACCTCGTAGAAGTTCGAACTTCTCCAAAACTATTATGATACGAAGCTCTTCATCGTCAATAGCCACTCCATTCGAACTTCAACTATTAAATCTCAATAGACTGGTATGTCACGACAATGGATACTATCCTTCTGTAATAAACTTCATGTGATTTTGAACGGTCTACTATCAGACAGTTATGACTATCACCATCAGTTTATTACATGCTCCGTCTATATAAGGGATCCTTCAGATACGTTTCTTTCTTAAGCTCAAAACTCTGTTTCAATTTTTCTGAGTACTTCATTTCTATTGGCCAAAAGAGCTAACTTGATTGTTAAAGGGTCCTATCGGAGCCACCCCTATCTCCGATCAGAACTTATCTCGCAGGTCATCGACAGCGACCTCATCTTTCCTAGCTCCAGCCTAGTCTGACGTCAACCAGATTCTGCATCAACAGGATTGGTGCTAGAGAAAGGGCTCTGAGCCCTTATTCTAAAAGGAGTGCTCGATCGATTTTATTTGCTTTCTTCCTTTGATCTTTCATTCATTTGATCCTTTTTAGCTCCAGAGATGCCCCCAAAGAAGATGACCATTTGGTGATCTACCACCTCCACCATCAGATCTAAGCCAGATCTGCCAGCTCCAACACCATCATCGGCACCACAACCTCTTCCAAGGATGGCCATGGTGGATCCAGAGCAATTCAACCTACTGGTGCAGTAGTAGACCCATTAGTCCAATTGAAAAACCCTCCATCGAGATTTTAAGAGTTGGTCCCAAGAAGGCATACTTGGGTTAGTAGACCTGTTACTCCTAGAAAAAAAAATGGAGAGCGAAAGATCCTGGTTCCAACCATGATTCCTATTCAGAAGAAATCTTCTCCATCTACAATCGGAAGCCCTCCAAGACTCACAATCGAGATGATGCTCTCGATCAGAAGCTTTGGGATATGGATCGATGGATTGAGAAGCTCCGCCATACTATCCCAGCTCATCATGATAACATCTGCACCGACCCTTCTTTTTCCTAGTGAATCATGCAGGAGTCGATCCCACCGAACTTCAAGCTCCCCCAATTTGAGAGCTATAATGGGACCACTGATCTGGTCGACCATCTAGAGGCCTTTCAAACTATGATGCTGCTTCATGATGCATCAGACGCCATCTTGTACCAAGCCTTCCCATCTACTCTGAAGAAAGCAGTAAGAAATGATACTCGATGTTGAAGTCAAGTACGATCTTCTCCTTCGATCAAATGAGCCATCAGTTTGTGACTCATTTTATTAGTAGTCGATATTTTAGGTGAGGTTCGGACTCCCTCATCAATATCAAGTAGAAGGAAAGAGAGTCCATTCGGGCTTACATCAACCACTTTAATGCCACTACCCTAAAGGTCCGAAATTTGGACCAATCTATTGCTATGGCCGTACTGAAGGATGGTCTTCAGAAGAATGACCTTCTGTCCTTCCTAGAAAGAAAGTATCCCAAGAATTTTACTGATATGTTGGCTCGGGCTAATGGTTACATCCGGACGAAAGAGACCTTCAAGGCCAAGGATGATGAAGTCGCAAGAGAGTGGCAAGCGGATGAATCTAGTAAGCCCACACTTGAAGAAAAGTCAAGTGAAGCTCGATCATACTCCCAAATCCCTCCTAAGCACAGACAAGCTTGGACTCCTCTTTGAGCTCGTCGATAAAAGAGTCCTGATCGAAGGGCACAACAGAACTCTCCTCTTAGAAGATTTCACAACTACATCTCCCTCAATGCTCTAAAAACTTAAGTACTGATGGAGATTAAGGAGCAGCTGTCGAGGCCTGAGGATGTACACTCATCTTGGCAAGCGTAATCCTAACAAGTATTATCTCTACTATCATGACCACAGTCATGATACTGAAGAGTACATTCAATTTTAAGATGAGATCGAGGAGCTTATCAGGCAAGGCTAGCTTGGTCGATTTCTACGATGTTGGCATGAGACAAGGAAAGAATGATCGAGGGTGCTGCCATAATTGAAACAACTAAGGAGGGAGGAGCAGCAAAGAGATCGACCCCTACTGGGCATAATAAACACTATCTTTGGGGGACTTTGATGGGAGGAGGCCAGCGGATCTAAAGGGTAGGCTAAAAGATAGAGGACTAAAGAATCCATCGCTTTTACTGAAGAAGATGCATAGAAAGTTTAATTTTCGCACAATGATGTGGTTGTAATAACTTTAAATATTGCAGACTATGATATACGCAGCATTCTTATTGATAATGAAAGTTTGATCGATATCTTATTTTATGATGCTTTCTTCAAAATGTCTATACCTAATAACCAACTTGGATCAGTGAGTATCCCATTGGTGGGCTTCACTGACGATGCTGTGCCAGTTGAAGAAATAATAACATTAATTATGGCTGCAGGGCGATATCTAAGACAGTCTAGGGTGCAAGTGAATTTTTTAGTAGTAAGAGCCCCATCTGCTTACAATACAATTCTTGGCTGATCTGATCTAAATGCACTTCGAACAATAGTGTCGATCTATTATTTGAAAATAAAGTTTTCAATGAGTTATGGGATTGGAGAGGTCAAAGGAGATCAAGCTTTGGCAAGATATTGCTACTCAATCGCTTTGCAAAGGGGTGAATAATCAAACCCTTATCTAGTTGACGGGCTAGATGTCCGGGATGATCTTACTGAAGAATGGGGAGAACCCATGAAAGATCTTATCTCGATCTCTTTGAATGATGAAAATAAAGAACACACAGTACAGATTGGCTCCAATCTAGGAGAAGAGATATGAGAGCAACTTATCGAATTTCTATAGAGAAATGCAAATATTTTTGTTTGAATCCCTACGAACATGCCCAGAATTGATGCTAGAGTTATGGAACATCATCTGGCTATTGATCCCAAATATCGGCCAATGAAAGAAAAAATGCACACATATGTTCCAGAGAGATAGAAGACAATTGTAGAAGAAGTCGACAAGCTCCTTAAGGCTAGGTTCATTCGAGAAGTCTCCTATCCAAACTAGATTTTTAATATAGTCCTTGTCAAGAAGGTAAATGGCAAGTGGAGAATGTGTATAGACTTCAAGAAGTTGAAT
Source organism: Cocos nucifera (assembly GCA_006176705.1). Lineage (NCBI taxonomy): Eukaryota > Viridiplantae > Streptophyta > Magnoliopsida > Arecales > Arecaceae > Cocos > Cocos nucifera. The sequence goes on along the minus strand of QRFJ01000524.1, from coordinate 252,421 downwards.
AAAGCCTATCCAAAAGATAGCTATCCCTTGTCTAGAATTGATCAATTGGTGGATGCAACTTCAGGCCATGAACTCCTCACTTTTATGGATGCCTTTTTTGGCTATTACCAAATCTGGATGGCACTAGAAGATGAGGAGAAGATTGCTTTTATTACTGATCGTGGTCTTTATTATTATAGGATTATATCCTTTGGCCTTAAAAATGCAGGAGCAACCTATCAGCGCCTGATGAATAAGATCTTTTAGGAGTAGATCAACTGCAACATGAAAGTTTATGTAGATGATATGCTTATCAAGAGCCAAACCTCAATAAATCATATAGCCAACCTTGAGAAGACCTTTAGTGCCCTCTGAAGATACTAGATGAAGTCGAATCCAACCAAGTGCGCTTTTGGCGTAACTTCGAGAAAGTTTCTAGAGTTCATGGTATCAAGGCATGGAATCGAAGCAAATCTGAAGAAATTTTGGATCATTCAAGAAATGACTATTCTAAAATCAATAAAAAAAGTTCAACGCTTGATAGAAAAGATGGCGATCTTGAACCACTTCATCTCGAGGTCAGTCAAGCGATGCATACCCTTCTTCCAAGTTCTTAAATAGCCAAAGAACTTCTATTGGACCACCAAATGTCAACAGACATTTAAAGAATTAAAAAACTATCTCGACTCACCTTCCTTACTGGCAAAACCTGAATCTAAAAAAGAACTATTTTTATACCTAACAATCTTCCCAGTAGCCCTTGTGACGGTCTTAGTCAAAGAAAAGGCGAAAGTACAGCGATCGATCTACTATATAAGTTGAGTTTTAAGGAACGTGGAGATCAGATACACCAAATTAGAAAAATTAACTTATGCTCTACTAATTACAGTCCAGAGGCTTTGATCGTACTTTTAGGGACATACTATAACCTTCCTTACTGATCAATCAATCAAGACAGTTCTTCATCGAGCATATGCCTCTAGAAGGATCGCAAAATGGGTGATTGAGCTCATAGAATTTTATATCAACTTCCAGTCTTGGCCATCGATCAAGATCCAAATATTGGTAGATTTCGTAGTGGAGTGTACCATTTTGGATGAGACAGAACTTGAGTAGAATGAAATCAATGTTCCATGGCTACAGCCGAGCTCCCCTGAAGAAAGAGTAGATTTTCCTGAAGGCTTCTGAGTGTTGTATGTGGATGATTCATCCAATGCTTCGGGCGCAGGTGCTGGATTGATCCTAATTAACCTAGAGGAAGTTATTATCGAATACGCACTGCATTTTGAATTCTCTGTAATAAATAATGAGGCTAAGTATGAAGCGCTGATCGCGGGATTGAGAATAGCTAGGAAACTAAAGATGGATCGGCTCCAAGTCTACAGTAACTCTCAGTTAGTAGTGGGATAAGTTAGTGGCAACTATGAAGCCTGAGAAGAAAGTATGGTAAAATTTCTCAAGAAAGTAAAGAACTTGACTTCGACCTTCAACAGTTTTAGCATTCGATAGATTTCGAGAGTAGAAAATGCCAGGACCAACCTCCTCTCAAAATTGGCCAAATTGGCTCCAACCGAACTGCCTAAGGAGGTCTTCTTTGAAGTTCTGAAGCACCCAAGCTCGGAGGAGCAGCAATCTATAATGCAGGTCGATCATGAGCCCAGTTGGATCGACCTGCTAATCGCTTATCTTAAGGATGGAGTTCTCTCTTATGATTCGAAAGAAGCTCAAAAAATAAGAAATCAGACCTCCCAGTATGTTCTATATGAGGATAAGTTATATAAGAGATCATATTTTTTATCACTCTTGAGATATCTCTGACCTTCTGAGGCTAATTTTGCCTTATGAAAAGTGTATGAAGGAATATGTGGAAGTCACCTGAGAGCTAGATCCCTATCTCACAAACTACTTCGATAGGACTACTATTGGCCGATAATGTACCATGATTCCATAGAATATTTTAGAAAATATGATTGATGTCAAAGGAATGCAAATATTCAAAGATAGCCAGCTTCTGAGCTTACCCTCCTAAGTGCCCCTTGGTCATTTGCATAGTGGGGAATGGATATACTTGTATCTTTTCCTATGGCAACTGGATAGCAAAAGTTTCTACTGGTGGCAATTGATTACTTCCATAATTTTACCCATAATTTTACATCAATAGTACATCCATAGGCAAACGACGAGGTGGAGGTAACCAATCGAATTCTGTTACAAGGTATTAAAGCAAGACTTAAGAAAGCAAAGAAGACTTGGATGGACGAACTCTATCATGTGCTCTGGGCATATGAAACTATCCAAAGACTGTCAATCGGAAAGACTCCATTTGTCTTGACTTTCAGAATAAAAAGCGGTCATCCTAATAGAACTCAAACTTCCATCGATGCAAGTCACGACATTTAATGAGCAACATAACTCGCAAGATCTCAAAGCTAACCTCAACTTATTGGAGAAAAAATGAGAAGAAGCTCAAGTTTGGATGGTGGCCTACAAGCAGAAAGTAGCTCGCTACTACAACTCCAGAGTCAGAAGCAAAGTATTCAAAATGAGAGACTTAGTACTCCGACGAGCAGCTGTTTCACAATCTCAGAATCAAGAAAAGCTCATCTCAAATTAGGAAGGCCCATATGTAGTCAAAAAAGTCATCTAACTCGAAACTTATCATCTAAAAGAGATTGGAGGAGTTAATCTTCCTCGACCATAGAACTTGGAGAATCTACGAGTGTACTACCAATGATTTCATTGCAATAAAATTTTCTTACTTTAGCATTTTTATACTTAGTGAAAAACTATGATGGTAGGAAACAACCTCCTGAATTAATCAAAATCCATTGTGTCGGGAATAGGAGGAGGACCTCATCCTGACATGAATAAAGATCTCTGATTATTTAAGACAGGAGGAGGAGAGAGGCCCTTTCAATGGCCCTTTTGTGCCCCTATGATCTTGCTAGAAATAGGAGAAGAACCTCATCCTAATAAAGCTAAAAGTCAATCCCGTTAAAAATTGGAGGGCCTCATCCTGACAGAAGAATAAAATAAGCACCAACTGTGTCAAGAACAAAAGGAGAACCTCATCCTGATGCGGATGAAGACTTTTGATTATTTAAGATAGGAGAAGGAAAGAAGCCTTTCAACGGTCCTTTGGTGCCCCTATGATCTTGCTAAAGATAGGAGAAGAACCTCATCCTGACAAAGATAAAGGCCAATCTCGTTAGAAATAGGAGGAGGATCTCGTCTTGATAGGAAAACAAAATAAGGACCAATCGTGTCAAGAACAGGAGGAGAATTTCGTCCTGACATGTATGAAGACCTTCAATTATTTGAGATAGAAGGAGGAAAGAGGCTCCTTCTATGGCTCTTTTGTGTCCTTACCATTCTGTTAGAAATAGAAGGAGAACCTCATCCTAATATGAGCAAGATGAAGACCTCCGATTGTTTAAGATCGAAGAAGAAAAGAGGCTCCTTCAATGGTCCTTTTGTGCTCCTACCATCCTGCTAGGAATAAGAGGAGAACCTCATCCTAACATGAGCAGCAAGATGAAGATCTCCGGTTGTTTAAGATCGGAGAAGAGGAGAGGCCCTTTTAATGCCTCTTTTGCACCGTAATGGCCCTGTTGAGGATAGAAAAAGGATCTCATCTTAATAAGAATAGAGATCGGATGTATTAGGAATAGGAGGAGAACCTAATCCTGATATAGAAGAAAATCTCTGGTTAAGCATCCTCGACAACTATGTTTTCAAAAAAAAAAAAGGTAGAGGAGAGAAAAGCAGAGCTATCGACAAACATTCAACCCACGTAGAGCAAAAATGAGAGAAGATATCATCTCATTAAAATCAAAGTTGATTACAAAATAAGGGTCTATAAGATCGGTTACAAAAGAAAAAAGAAAAAAGCCGAAGCTCTAAGAAGGATCAGATTTCTCAAACTTCGGACTGCTAGCCATCACCAAAGATTTTTTCAGATTGATGATCTCTTCCTCAAGCTTCTTTCTTCTTACCAAGTTATTATGGAACATCTTGTCAGTCTTTTGATAGTTTTTCTTTGATGCCCACAGTCTTTTTCTCAGAACTTCCGACTCAGCTTCAGCATCCTTGACAGCTTTCTGTTCGCAAATCAACTAAAGCTTCAGTTGCTTGATAAGTATAATAAATTCATTAATAAAATTATTAATTTATCAATTAATTAATATTAATTTTTAAGAATTAATAATCAATTTATATATAATTTTTGAGAAATTAATATTTTTATTAATTAAAAAATTAATTAAAAAATAATAAAAATTAAAAAAATAAAATTTTATTATCAATAGAAAGAGCTCATTTTTTTGATCACAACGAAATAAATTTCAAGTAAAACGGAGCTAAAATGGAAAAGATATGAATTTTTAAAAATATAAAATAAATAAAAATTAAATAAAAAAGAAAATGGCTCAGCCGGCTCCGCAAGCCGAGCCACCAAGCCAAGCCAAGCCATCAAAGCCGACTCAGCCATTGAAGCCATCAGCCGGTCCATGATCCAGGCGTGGACCGCTAACTAAGCAAAATTCGGCGAATCAGAGCTTGCCACGTGGTGGACCTAGACCCCTAAAGGGTCTACAGAAATTTATCGTGGCTCACAAGGGTAATTTAGTCTTTTTCGCTCGACAACAGAGGCGCTGATTGGTTACGGTGTGCGGTGCGGCCGATCCACGCGGTCCATGGGATCAGTGATTGCGCGATCGGACGACTGTGGTTGTTTGCGGTTAGGATCGGACGGCTGTGGTTGCTTCCGGATTTGATTCAGCTGCAGACATCACGCGGATCGCCATCGATGGTAGCGCTCGATCCAGGCGACGATCTGATGGTCCAGAAAGCTCCCGATGGTGATCAAACTCTCAGGCGCATGATTTGCGGCCAGATTTCCTCCATCAACGTGCGATCCAACGGCCAGAATTTAATTCCGACCCGATCTGAGCTGATCTGCATCCGATTTTGATGATTTTTGGACCGTTGGATTCCTATTGAACGGCCTGGATTTTTTACCAAGACTTACCAGAGTCATATCAAAGAGCTATTTTAATTCAAATTTTACTCAAATTCTTTTATATTTTGATGATTACAAAGGCCATTAGTCCCATATTGCCTTTAGAAAAAAATATCCAGCCCTCCTAGCACTATAAAAAGGACCCTAGGCCTCCAAAAATCAACATCTCCGATCAAGGTGAAGCTTTGGTACAGGACGAAGCCAGGCTATGGGTTAAAGGCTGCTTCGAAGCAACGGGTGCCGAGAAGAAGAGCCGAGCTTCTACACCATCTTTCTGCCAATGCCGATCCAAGATCAGAGATCAGGCTATTTTATTCTTTTTAAATTCTATGTATTTAAATTTTAAAATTTTAATTAATAAAAATTTTATTTTTTTGCACTTTAATTTCTTACTTTTTATTTTTATTGTAATTTAATTTCTGCACTTTAAATTATTGCTTTGCAAGTAGATGCTAAGATCTAACTAGTAGATCTTAGTACCAAGTTTAAATTCCTGCATCTTTTAATTTTTGCTTTTTATTTTCCGACTTCACTTTTGATCCCAAAACTCTTCTTTTTTTCTTTTTCTTTTAAAAATCAAAGATTTCAAATCTAAAATACTACCTTCCCTGTGGATTCGACCCGACTCACTGCTATCTATGCATTTTCAATGATTTTAAGAAGTCGGATTAAACTGATAAACACGGTGTCTTAACGACAACATCATGCTCCTATCAAGTTTTCGGCGCCGTTGCCGGGGAAGGCACGGATATTAAATTTTTGATCTCTTTGATTTTTCTGTAAATAAATTATAAATAAAATTTTTACTTTCTTATAAATATTGCTTGCTAATTTTTTTATTATTTTGCAGAAAAAGAGATTAAAGAACAAAAAGAATCAGAAGTTTTGCTTGGTGAGATCAATTCTAACCCTAGTACTCTTTCTTTTTTTTTATTTATTTATTTATTTTATTTTTAAATTAATTTTAAAAAAATATTCATTTAAACCTAATTAAAAGCCTCATGATAAGATTAGAAACCCTAACTACTTAGAGCATGCATCATATTAGTTTTATTTTTATCTTTATTTTTATTTTTATTTTTTTGGTGATTGCTGGTAGGCAAGGTAAGCCTTTCAGAATACAATTAGTTATATGCATCTAGTTTAAATTGCATAGAACCCTTTGATTGAATTTTTTTGCATATCATATTAAATCAAATTAAGGGCAATACCCAATTAAATAAGATAAGGTGGGGATTTGATCACCCTTCCTTAGCCCACAAATAATCAACCAGCATCTTGCATTGACCTAAGCCTTTAATTTTAAAATCAATTAGACATCAACCCTAGAAAGTCGAGCTCAATAGGACAAGGAATTCTAAGAGTTGAACCTAGTTAGGATAAGTCAATTTGACTGGTGTCTAGGAAAGTGGTTTAGGGACGATTGGGCCCGAAGGAAGGTGGTTTCTAATTGGTTCCGTTCGCTTACATGGCCAAGCACAATTGGTGTCTAAGGCAAGCAATGGGGGGACTCCCACCAACCTTACACTTACCTGGCTAGTTGATTGGCTAATCCTACACTTGGAGGGCTTGAAGGTGACCTTGGACAGTTAGGAGCTGTCTAGATCTAGGACAACCTTTAGTCAGGATTGATTGACCAACTTGATTGCTAACCAATATTAAATCTAATTAAACCTAATTCTTCTCTTTCTTCTTAGTTTTTAGGACTCCTTAGGACCTCTTCTTTAGAACTTTTTTCTTTCTTTTTCCTTTCTCCTCTAAAAAATAAAATAAAATAAAAATTTAAGCTAAACTAAAAAATATTAAAAAAATAATTAAATTAAACTTAAAATTAACAAATAAAATAATTAAAAAAATTAATTTTTAATATAATAAATAATAATAATAAAAAAATAAAAAAATAAAAAAAAATCTAAAATTTTTTTTTGAATACACACGTTAGGGTTGCACTAATACATATGCACGGATAGAAAATCGCTTTTTACCTGATTTAGTTGAACTTAATTGAAGATTCACATTAAACATAATAATCAAATGGCTAATATGAACCTAATAGTCCAAAAATTAGATAAAGTTGACCTTCTTGCTCAGAAAATAGATCAACTCCTAATCCTAGGTCAACAATCTCCTATACAATTCACATCATCTTCTAATTATCAGGAGACTTATTCAATCTATGCTAGCCCAACCCATCATATGAGTGAATGTCCTATGACTGCACAGTTTTCATATTTTATCCAAGAACAAGTTCAAGCTGCTCAAGGATACTCCAAATTGATTAATGACCCATTTTCAAATTCATATAATTCAGATTGGAGTAACTTTAATTTTTCTTGGACATCCCAACAGACTCAGGCTCAGACCCAAATTTCACTTGAGCAAAATTATCAAAATAGATCCCAATATCAAAATTATGCCTATAATAATGGTCAGCCTAGTCAGTTTATCCAGCCATCATATTATAATCAGCCCTTCATATACCCACCTCCTCAACAGACCAATCTAGCTGATGATAGATTTAACCAACTTCAACAATTGATTCTGACTCAACAGCAATCTATTGCCAGACTAGAAGCTCAAATAGGATAATTAGTTGAGTCTAACATGAGGAGAGAACTAGATCAACTACCGAACCTACCAATTTCAAACAACCCATCTAATGTCCACCAATCACCTGGACCAAATTATCAATTTAATGTCTCATCTAAGAATCTCCAATTTGAGAATGCCAAAGTAATTCCTGAACTTAAAAGCTATAGGATTCTTATGGACCCATACCAAGATCAGGTGAGAGAGGCTAGTACTGATGCTAGCCAAAATAAAAATTTAGAGGAACTGGTTAGTACTGAGACTAACCACATAGAAGAACCCAAGCCAAGAATTAGTACTGATGCTAGTTCCAGTTTAAATGAGATAGAAATAGGGAAAAAGAGAATAGATGATTTATCCGAGACTTATAAACCTAATGTCCTATTTCCTTCAACCCTAGAAGCTGGTTCTTCTTATAAAAATCAAGAGGCATGTAATGAAATGTCAATGGAGTTGTTTAAGCAAGATCACATTAATTTACCTCCAGAATTAAAACCACCTTTAGTCACCATTCCAGCACCCATTGAATCAAACTTAACTCCTAATACAAAAACTCCATTCATGAGCATTTTAGAAGAACAAATAGGAGAAATTCTTAATAAACATGGGTCTGAGAATGGAATCATAAAATATATCCCTAAAATTAAAAGATATATATAATGGGATTAAAAATTAACTTTCTGAGATTGGCAATCCAAAACCATTGGAATTTGTCAATCCAATATTCGACACAGGATAGTGAGCTACATTGTGTCTGGCTGAAGACGGTAAACTTAGCGCTTGTTGGGAGGCAACCCAATATTTAGTTTTTATCTAATTTATCTTTTTAGTTTATTTTTTTTTTAGGATAATTTGAATAAGTTGGAGGGAAGAGCTCAAATTTTCAAAGGCATGTGCTGGACCAAAAATATACTGAGTTAGGTGTATTCTTCCATGTTCTTTATTACATCCTTTATTTTTTCTTCTCCATTGAGGACAATGTCGATTAAGTTGGGGGGAGAGAAAAATAAAAATTTTAAAATTTTAAGTCCTCAAAAAAGTTAGTATTTAGTATTTAGACACCTGATTATGCTTAAGAATCGAATTAAACTAAGCATTTTTTAAAAGAAAATTGATGCACAGATCAGAGAATCTGTGAGATATTGAGGAATCAAGTATTAAGAAAATTCAATAAAGAGTTAAGTCTAGAACATAAAATTTTTTTTCTTGGAGCATTTCTAATTATTTCTACTAGCATCAAAGAAAAGTCTACTTTTTATAGGCTTGTGTAGGGATAACTATACGTTTCTTCATATAAAAATTTATTTTAATAAAATAGTTTCCAAGTACTTCTCACTGAGTAACCGGGCCTCTTTGCCTAAGCAAGCATTGAGTTTCGCATCAAAAGGTGGGAAGGGCAAAGAAGCTCGTTGTAAAGCTAGTCTTAACTCGTAGCCTATTTGATTCGAGCTAGTAAGCCCGAGGGGTATTCTATACCTAGTGCCCTAAAGCCAACTGGTTTGGGAGTCATTGGCCCAAGACTCGCTACATGGATCAAATAGAAAGCTTAAGGAGTTAAGACACTCAATAGTGGTACAACGTTAAAAAAAAAAAAAAAAAAAAATAATATTGGTTTTTCCACTGAGTAATCGGATCCCGTTGCCTAAGTAAGCAATGATATTCGCATCAAAAAGTGGGCAATGTGAAAATAAAAATTAATAAATGAAGGATGGAAGTAGCAATACACCTGCCTATATGAAAGTTTAGACAAATCAGAGATAAAGGTAGGATAATTTAGAAAAAGTTCTAAAAAATTTAATGTTCTTTACTTAATTTTTCTATTGATAAGTATTAATACCCCAATGATATATCTCATTTAAGCTCTACTGAATATCAATGGCCATTTTGAAAATTGCTTAGGTAAAATTCGAAACTCTAAAGTTAAAAGGTATTTAAAACTAAATTCTTTCTTTACTCGAGGACGAGCAAAGCTTAAGTTGGGGGGTGTGATAAGTATCATAAATTCATCAATAAAAGTATTAATTTATTAATTAATTGATATTAATTTTTAAGAATTAATAATCAATTTATATATAATTTTTGAGAAATTAATATTTTTATTAATTAAAAAATTAATTAAAAAAATAATAAAAATTAAAAAATAAAATTTTATTATCAATAGAAAGAGCTCATTTTTTTGATCACAACGAAATAAATTTTAAGTAAAATGGAGCTAAAATGGAAAAGATATGAATTTTTAAAGATATAAAATAAATAAAAATTAAATAAAAAAAGAAAATGGCTCAGCCGGCTCCGCAAGCCGAGCCACCAAGCCAAGCCAAGCCATCAAAGCCGACTCAGCCATTGAAGCCATCAGCCGGTCCACGATCCAGGCGTGGACCGCCAGCTCAGCAAAATCCGACGAATCAGAGCTTGCCACGTGGTGGACCTAGACCCCTAAAGGGTCTACAAAAATTTATCGCAGCTCACAAGGGTAATTTAGTCTTTTTCGCTCGACAATAGAGGTGCTGATTGGTTGCGGTGTGCGGTGCGGCCGGTCCACGCGGTCCATGGGAATAGTGATTGCGCGATCGGACGGACCGTGGTTGTTTGCGGTTCAGGATCGGACGGCTGTGGTTGCTTCCGGAATTTTATTCAGCTGCAGACATCACGCGGATCACCATCGGATGGCAGCGCTCGATCCAGGCGACGATCCGATGATTCCAGAAAGCTCTTCGACGGTGATCAAACTCTCAGGCGCATGATTTGCGGCCAGATTTCCTCCATCAAGCGCGATCCAATGGCCAGAATTTAATTCGACCCGATCTGAGCTGATCTGCATCCAATTTTGATGATTTTTGGACCGTTGGATTCCTATTGAACGGCTGATTTTATCAAATTTATCAGAGATGTATCAGAGCTATTTTGATTCAAATTTTATTCAAATTCTTTTATATTTTGATGATTACAAAGGCCATTAGTCCCACATTGCCTTTAGAAAAAAATATCCAGCCCTCCTAGCACTATAAAAAGGACCCTAGGCCTCCAAGAAATCAACATCTCCGATCAAGGTGAAGCTTTGGTACAGGGCGAAGCCAGGCTATGGGTTAAAGGCTGCTTCGAAGCAACGGGTGCCGAGAAGAAGAGCCGAGCTTCTACACCATCTTTCTGCCAATGCCGATCCAAGATCAGAGATCAGGCTATTTTATTCTTTTTAAATTCTATGTATTTAAATTTTAAAATTTTAATTAATAAAAATTTTATTTTTTGCACTTTAATTTCTTACTTTTTATTTTTATTGTAATTTAATTTCTGCACTTTAAATTATTGCTTTGCAAGTAGATGCTAAGATCTAACTAGTAGATCTTAGTACCAAGTTTAAATTCCTGCACCTTTTAATTTTTGCTTTTTATTTTCCGACTTCACTTTTGATCCCAAAACTCTTCTTTTTTTCTTTTTCTTTTAAAAATCAAAGATTTCAAATCTAAAATACTACCTTTTCTGTGGATTCGACCCGACTCACTGCTGTCTACGCATTTTCAATGATTTTAAGAAGTCGGATTAAACTGATAAACACGGTGTCTTAACGACAACATCGCATTCCTATCATCACTGAACTTCGATCTTCTCCATTCTAGTCGATTCTAAGAGTTCGCCTGTGTTTGTTTTTAAGGAGGTAATCTCCTTTGACTTCCTACTTGTGCCAGATCGATAATTGTCGGTGGGCTACTTTTGAAGTCGAGCCACCTCATTATTAGTAGCATGGAGTTTTTGCTCCAGCATGGATATTCTTCCACTCCAGCCAAATTGGTAGGTCTCATAGGCGAGCTCGACATCATACAACTGCTTCTGAAGTGTAGAAAACTTCTTAGACTAATCCCATTCATACCAGGCCTTATCAAAAGACCATGGTGAACTTCCTTCCAATAGTTGAATCTTCTTCTTTGTTGTCTTTAGCTCAACTTCAAGGGAGCTGACCTTTGCAGTTAATGCCCAAGACTTGTCACTAGCGCTTTTCTTAAGCTCTGCCAATTCTCTCTCAAAATTACTTTTCTAGATGATGAAACTCACAAAATCTTTCATGTGTAACTTATGAAGGTGAGTGACTTCAATCATCACCTTCAAAGCATTTTTTCTAGATCTTTAGAGCTCGTCTTCCATCTTCTTCAACTTCTTCTTCATATGATGGATTTTTCTCTTTAAGCTTTTGACTATGGATCTTAGAGGGATACTGTGAGATAGTGGCTCCACATCGGTTAGAGATGACTGGTCTTGACTTCGATCACTAGAAAGATTCTGAACAGTACTCATCACAGCATAAGTATAAAGAAAAGAAAGCTTATTTTTATTTCTCAAAATGTTTAGCATACATCAGAAAGAAAAAAAAAGTATAACTATTGAAAATTCTAGACCTTGGAAGGAACAGCAATGGATGAGGTTGGAGTGTTCTCTACCGCCTCCAACTCCTGAGTAGGTTCGGGCATTGCCACAGCAGGCTCAAAAATCTCTAGAGCAAGTTCGGCAATGGGATAGGCAGCGCCAACTTCTGTGCCGGCTTTGGAAGGACCGACTTTATCATCGGGTTCGTTCGTCAGAAGGTCGAGATCTACGTTCGAGAAATTCTATGCGACCCTCCTCATGTAGATCTAGAATCCCTCTAAAAAGGCTTCCCTAGCAAAGGCAATTTTTTTGTCTTCCATGGCCTTGGAGGACTTGAAGTCATCAATGGCCCGCTCCCTTTTGGCATCGATCTCCTTTTCCATCTTCTTCTTCCTCTCCTCGGCTAGGGTGAAGACAGCCTTCAACCCTACTGCTGCTTCTTCCTCCCTCCTCAGCGCCTCACGAAGATGCTCGACTTCGACAGTTTAAACCTCCGAGGCCACTCTTAAATAGTCGACCTCGGCCTGAACTCTTTCAATCTCTACCTGGGCCTCCTAGAGAGCTTTAGAAACCTCGACCTAGTGGAGATTAGCTGCCTTCGAATGGGCAAACAAGTAATACCCCAACTGCAGAATGGAAAGAAATTAAGTCAGAACTTTGAAAATACATCCTTCATTCGAACAAGTTCGGAAAAGTTGGTTACCTCAAGGTAGGCAGCGAAGGCCTCATTGAATCTCTTTGCATCCTCCGTCCGAATCATTTTTTTGACGATGTGAGGAAGAATGCTGCTCTGCATCAAAGAATAGATGACCTTTCGGTCATCCAAAGAATTCTACTCCTAGCCAAAGCTCTTGTTGCCAGAGCGCTTGACCTTCCTCCTGATCGTCTTAGTGACAGCATTCTTCTCCTTCTTCTTCCTCTTCTCTACGACTTCCCCCCACCCAAGAGATGCAGAGGGGGCAATCGCATCAGGCATGGCTAGACTTGATGTTGCTGCATCAGATTCTAAGGCAGGCACCATCTGAATCGATGCAGTCGGCACTGGCTCTTCAATGTGAGCCTTCTTCGAAGGTTCCCCGACAGCGCTATCCTTCCTCTTAAGGGACTTAATTTTCTTTGTCAAGCGATTTAGCTCTTCAGGAGTCATCTTTATGATAGAAAAAGTTAAAAATAAAAAAAAAGAAGTACGATCGACTAACTGTGGAGGACTACCTACTGGGTCAAGCGAACCAAGACCAAGGTTAAATAAGGTCTGATCATCTAAAAGTTCAGAAATTAGGAGAGCTTGGTAGTTTTTTAGTTAGTTGATCGAGTTTTGATCTTCTTTCTCAAGCTCAGAAACTTGGCAGATCGAATCCCTTATATCCCCCTAGGAAGGAAGTCCTGACTCTAAGAAAGAATACGAAACAAAAAAAGAATTTCTCCTTCTAGTTGTGAATGGAAGAAGGGAGGTCCTTAAGCAACCTCTTCTTGCTGAACTGGAGAGATACATACCACCAGTCCTTGGCGATAGGATGATGTTTGAAAGTAAAGAAATTATGGAACAGAAAAATGGTAGGACAGACATCGATCATGATGCATAAGGAAAGAAATCTTATGATGAACCTAAACGAGTTCGAAGCCATGGAAGTGAGAGAGATATTTAAGAACCTAAACAAGACTACTACAAAAGAGGATATTGGTAATCGAAGTCCTGCACAGATGGTTTCGATATACAAGCAGGTCCAGCCTGGAGGAGGAGAGCAAGCTCAGTTGCTGGGGCTAGAAAGTTCGAGCTCATACTTAGAAGGAATTCCGAACTGGATCATGATCAAAGAGAGGTCTTCATGCCGAAGTTTACAGGAAATGGTGTTAGGAATGAAAGATGGTCGGGATACTTCTACAGATTCAGAGTCCTTATGGGATGGATCCATCAATGCTAGATGGGCCGAGCTCTCAGAACAAGTTGACCAGGATCCTTTAGTGGACATATAGATCAAACTAAGTTGGAAAAAGTCCTCCAAAAAATCAAGAAAAATAAGATTCAAGACTCTTTCGAATAAACCGAACGGACAAAGATGCTAAAAGATAGGAATAATCAAAAGGAGGGATCAAAAACTAACCTAAATCGATAGGAAAGAATAGGAAGATGGCGAGCTCGATAAAAGTCGAGTGAGAGAACCCCTGAGAATCAAAAGAAATGGTGGAAGATGCTAGTACTTTGGAGGAGAAAGAAGATGAAGACTAGAATGAAGAGAGAGGAAACTCGGGTGAACTAGAATTCTGAAGAAAGAAGATGAGTTTAAATATCCATAAGAGTTCGAGGCAGTTATGATTGCAGATCTCCTTCAATCGATCTTAGGTTGACACATGTCTCGCTCATCATGGCATAGGGGTGGCAACGGATGGAACCTTTATTACGCCATACCTTAGACAGCACTTCGATGGAAATTTTAAAAATATATCCTTTTAGGTCAAGTCGTATTGAAGAAGCTTCGATGCCAATATAGAAAGTGCCAAGACCTTCCATCTTACTAGCATGGATTTTTGAAAAAAGACTTCGGCAGTCGCTTTCCTTCTACTTTCTTCCTTCGAACTTGAAACTCGAGAGTGGAGGGACTATTGTTGGGGTCAAATCCGCTCCTATCAAAGTTAAGCCTAGAGTCTAGTCCCAAGGCGGTCCCACGATAGTCGATCTTCAATCCATCGGCCGATCTTCTAGGCTGCATGAGTAAACTCCTAAACCCATAGCATGTTACGAACCTCGCCCAAGACAAGTTTGGTAGTAGATTGTGAGAGTAGCCGAGTTTCTTTATTATAAGTGGCTAGCTCTAGTCGTGCTTCTTTTTGGATGAACTAGAATAGTGAAGCCAATCACCTAAGTAGCTGACTAAACATTCAATTCCCGCATAACCTAGCCCGATCGATCTTGAAGCCAACGAAATCTCCATCTAACCAAATCCCCCATAGGTCGAATTTCTTCATCACGGACTAGATCTCATGA